>CAUYLG010021645.1:0-16175 GCA_963573385.1 Cacajao melanocephalus | reverse complement strand
TTCCTTCCTGTCTCCATTGTTAAGCACAATTATTGGCATAAAAGAGGTTTTTAATACCCATTTTTAGACTGCATTCTAGCCTGGGCAATAGAACAAGAATCCTGTTCTCTCTCCCTCTTTCTCTTCCTCTTTCTTTCTCTTATACATTCTTTTTTTTCTTTCTTTCACTCTTTCTTTCTTTCTTCTTTTCTCTCTCTTTCTTTCTTTCAAAAAAAAAAAAAAAAAGACCCAGTGATGCTGAATTTACACAGAACCATTTACTCTACCTGTGACTGAAGTCAGTGAAACCAAAGGGATATGGTGCAAGACACTGGGGTGTATTTTAGTTTCAATTAATTTTTCTGAAATGTAATGAATCTTTCCGATCTGCTTCAGGGGTTTCTCATTTTTATTTCTTTTGGAAGTGTTTAGTTATGTCTTTGATTTTCATCTCATTTCTTAGTCCTCTGGCTTTTAATTCAACAACTTTAATTTTTAGATTATACCTCCAATTTTAATCTTTCATATCAATCATGTGTCTTCTTTTCATTTTATCTTTTTTGCTTCATATTTGAGAAAGGGTACCAAGTTTGTCCTCTATATCAATGATTCAATTTTTTGTAATTCTATTTTTTCAGAATCTCCAACGAAGATTTAAGTTCTCATTTTTTTTATGTTTTCCTTAATAACCCATCACTCTTTTTCCCCATTATATCCTACTGACTTTTTCTTTCTGTCTGTTTTTTTTTTTTGAGACGGAGTCTTGCTCTGTCACCTAGGCAGGAGTGCAGTGGCATGATCTCAGTTAACTGTAACCTCCGCCTCCTGGGCTCAAGGGATTCTCCTACTTCAGCCTCCCAAGCAGCTGGGGTTACAGGTGTCCACTACCACACCCAGCTATTCTTTTGTATTTTTAATAGAGATGGGGTTTTACCATGTTGGCCAGGCTGGTCCCGAACTCCTGACTTTGTGATCTGCCCACCTTGGCCTCCCAAAGTGCTGGGACTACAGGCATGAGCTACTGCACCCCGCCCCTACTGACTTTTCTTTCCTTAGAGCTTGACTCTTAATTTCAAAGAGAAGTTCTATTTTTGCTTTATATTGAGAATGATGAATGCAAACACATTCATCTACAAAAGAGGTTAATTTGTATATCAAATCATGTTTATGTGTATGAATCTCCTCTGGGCCTTAAGGATAATGTTCTTTTTCTGCCTTTTTTTTCTGTTTCTTTTTCCAACAAATGAGATCTTTGCAAATTACACAGTTTTTATAGAAACAAAAATGTTCGCTGTAGCACTACCCAAAACAGCAAGAGATTGTTAGCAATAAAATCTAATGCTACATTATAGGAATGCTTCTGTACATTACGTAATTTTAATACAATTAAATAATACATGCATATCCAAAACATAATTATGAAGTCTCTATAAGTATGGGACTTATTTATGGAATACTCGAGTGAAAATGAAAGGATCAAAAGAGAAAGACCCGTGTACTTGGAAATTCAGAAGATAAAAAGAGTTCTGCTTGCTTCATGAAGAGTGGGTATTTCAGTATTATTTCTTTATATATTTCTGTTACATAGTTCATAGTATATTTTTAGTATTTTTGAAAATAAATTTCTGAATGTCAAATATAAAGGTGCTTCAACTGCACAATCACAATTTTAGATTATTGCTGTGAGAATGACGACTGTGGAGAGGAATCGTCTAGCTTGGATTCTTCAGACTTGGATTTAGCAACTTTTAATCTACTCTGACTCCAGGGAATTCACCCGTGATCATTTGCTGCTGCTCCTCCACAATTTTCCTTCTTACTTGCCAAAAAGAAAAGTAAACTGAACCTCTGGTCCAACGATGACTTTGTCTCAGAGATGTCCAACTAATTATATAGCTAACAAAGTTATTGTGATTTTGAATTTCTTTGGTTTAGAGGAGTAGTAGCAAGATTAAGTACATCCATTTAAACAAAACCTAACTTTAAGTCTCCAGTGGGTAGCTGTCTCTACACTAGTTAAAAATACTGGAGATGTTAATGATCTCCAAGATTCCTACAAGTTTGCTGTTCTGTGAATCTAATTACTGAATTTTTCATTACCTATAACTAAAAATGAATAATAGTGTAAATATGAGAAGATAGAACTTGATCACAGTTTCAAAGGTTTGATAAAGTTTGGATAGGTAAATGGTTAAGAAAATACAGTGTAAGCTTGAGATATAAATTACCATTTAAATGAACTATCTTTTCATTAAAGAAAATGCTACACATATTATTTATATTTTGTATAATTAAAACACTTTAAAAATAATTTCTAAGTGTATACATGACAAAACTTGTGATTTCTTCTTTACATGATGTTTCTTCTTCTAGTCTCATCAGTGGAGACGAAAAGAAAGCCGTGTTTTATTAACTGAATTTATTAATTAAGAAAGTATTTTTCCATTGTAAATCACAACATAATAATGTTAACTTATTTCTGTAGATACTGCTTTCTTTCCTAAAATACACATGAGTTTAAAATTTTACAAATGGATTGTTAAGTAACTCAGAAATGTTAGCATTTGAAAATTTGAGTAGTTTTTTTTTTTTTTTGACAGTTGACCCATAATTGCCATCACTGTTGTTTCAAATGACTGCCTCTTTCTTTAGTTTCTTCATGTTGAATGAAACAAAAAGGAATGTAGGATGTATAAATCATTCTGTGAAGAATTCCTATCTCTGTCTTATATTTCCATTACATTGTTACTATTTTGGTTTGGATATATTTGAAACATAATTGAAAGAAATGTTTTTCAATTAAAGATAAGATTGCATCTCTTATAAACAGGGCTTACTTCTTCATATTTCTCTATCATCAATACATTTGTTTCTGTGCATAATTTTCAACCTGTGATACAAATGGAAGCAACTGCAGTGTTCAGCTAATGAGGGCGTAATAGAAAGTAGTGATCAATGTGTTAACTTCTCACAGAAACCTCCTCCACTGTCTTCCAAAGAACAGACCTCCAATTGTTAATGCAGGCAAGCTCTCCTGAAGAAATAAACATTATTTATTGGAAGGGCCAACTGATCAGTTATTTCCTAAACCCCTGTATATTGGCAGATAACTCTATGAGCAGAAGCACAATGATTTGAGTAACTTCAACAATCAAAGATACATAAAAATAGAATTCTGATGCATGAAGACCTATTTTTTCTATTTCATATTTTAATAGAAATCTATCTCATGTGGTCAGACATTCAAAACAAACTAACCAAAACCTCAAGCTACTTCTGGATTCTTTGTCTTGTTATTTAAAAAAACAGTAATTAGCATAAAATGTATTTGAGATTCGTCCCGTGCTGCTGAGTGTATGAACAGGTCATTTCTTTTTACTGTCGAATAGTGTACCATGGTATGGGTGCTCTGTGGTTTGTTGATCAATTCTTCAGTTTAGGTACATTTGGATCCTTCCGGTTTTGGCAATTATTAATACAATTATTATGCATGTACATGTTTTCATGTAATATTAGGTTATTATTTCATGTAGGCAAATACTGACAAGTGGGGTTGCTGGGCTATAAGATAAATATATTATATTGAACATTATAAGAAACAAAGCTCACCCCAAGAGGCTGAAAGATGTTCCTATTAGCAATATATGTGAATTCCAATTATTCCACATCCTTGTCAGCACTTGTAATTGTCCATCACTTTAAAATTTTAATCGTTCTATTATGTGTATAGTAGCATCTCACTGTGATTTTAATTTGCATTTCCTAATAATTAATTGTGTTGAACATCTTTAACTGTGCTTATTTTTCATCCATATATCTTACATTGTGAAATCTGTTCAAAACTTTTATGCATTTATTAGTTTGCTTCCTCTTTTTTTTAAAAAAAATTATTTCTATATTTTTTGGGGAACAGGTGGTATTTGGTTACATGAGTGAGTTATTTAGTGGTGATTGGTGAGATTTTGGTGCACCCATCACCTAACCAGTATACACTGAACCCAATTTATCCTTCACCTCCTTCTCACCCTTCCCCCTGGAGTCCCCAAAGTCCATTATATGCCTTCTCATTCTCATTGCTTAGCTCCCACTTATAAGTGAGAACATACAATGTTTGGTTTTCCATTCCTGAGTTGCTTCACTTAGAATGATCGTCTCCAATTCCATTCAGGTGGCTGTAAATGGCATTAATTCACTCCTATTAATGCCTGAGTAGTATTCCATTCTATAAATACCACAGTTTCTTTATCTACTTGTTGATCGATGGGCATTTGTGCTGCTTCTACATTTTTGCAATTGTGAATTGTGCTGCTATAAACACGTATGTGCAAGTATCTTTTTCACATAAATGACTCTTTTCCTCTAGGTAGATACTCAGTAGTGGGATTGCTGGATCAAATGGTAATTCTACTTTTAGTTATTTAAGGAATGTTCACATTGTTTTCCATAATGGTTGTACTAGTTTATATTCCCACATGGAGAGTAGAAGTGCTCCCTATTCACCAAATCCATGCCAACATTTTTTTTTTTTGATAATGCCTATTCTTGCAGGAATAAGGCTATATCACCTGGTGGTTTTGATGTGCATTTCCCTTATCATTAGTGATGTTGAGCATTTTTTATAGGTTTGTTGATCATTGGTATATCTTCTTTTGAGAAGTATCTATTCATTTGTTTTTTTCTTACTGATTTGTTTGAGTTTGTTTTAGATTCTGGATATTAGTCCTTTGTCAGACGTATAGATTGTGAAGATTTTCTCCCATTCTGTGGGTTGTCTGTTTATTCTGCTGACTGTTCCTTTTGCCATGCAAAAGCTCCTTAGTTTAATTACGTCTCACCTATTTATCTTCTTTTTTCGTTGCATTTGCTTTTGAGTCCTTGGTCATAAAAGCTTTGCCTAAGCCAATGTCTAGAAGAGTTTTTCTGATGTTATCTTCTAGAATTTTTATGGTTTCAGGTCTTGGATTTAAGTCCTTGATCCATCTTGAGTTGAGTTTTGTATAAAGTGAGAAATGAGAATCCAGTTTCATTCTCTTACATGTGGGCTTGCTGGTTATTCCAGCACCATTTGTTGAGTAGGGTGTCCTT
Organism: Cacajao melanocephalus; assembly: GCA_963573385.1. Classification (NCBI taxonomy): domain Eukaryota; kingdom Metazoa; phylum Chordata; class Mammalia; order Primates; family Pitheciidae; genus Cacajao; species Cacajao melanocephalus. The sequence goes on along the minus strand of CAUYLG010021645.1, from coordinate 11,111 downwards.
TCCCCACTTTATGGTTTTGTTTGCTTTGTTGAAAATCAGTTGGCTGTAAGTGTTTGGGTTTATTTCCAGGTTCTCTATTCTGTTTCATTGGTCTATGTGGCTATTTTCATACCAGTATCATGCTGTTTTCAGGACTATGGCCTTATAGTAAGTTCAAAATCAGGTAATGTGATGCCTCCAGATTCGTTCTTTTTGCTTCATCTTGCTTTGGCTATGTGGGCTCTTTTTGGTTTCATATGAATATTAGGATTGTTTTTCTAGTTCTGTGAACTATAATGGTGGTATTTTGGTGAAAACTGCATTGAATCTGTAGATTGCTTTTGGCAGTATATTCATTTTCACAATATTGGTTCTACCCATTCATGAGCATGGATGTTTTTTCATTTGTTTGTGTTGTCTATGATTTCTTTCAGCAGTGTTTTGTAGTTTTCCTTACAGATGTCTTTCATCTCCTTGGTTAGGTATATTTCTAAGTGTATATATATATATATTTTGCAGCTATTGTAAAAGGGGTTGATTTGTTGATTTGATTCTCAGCTTGGTTGCTGTTGGTGTATAGGAGAGCTACTGATTTGTGTTCACTAATTTTGTATCCAGAAGCTTTGCTGAATTCTTTTACCAGTTCTATGAGATTTTGGTAGGAGTCTTTAGGGTTTTCTAGGTATACAAACAAGTCATCAGCAAACAGCAACAGTTTCACATCATCTTTACCAATTTGGATGCCGTTTATTTCTTTATTTTGTCTGATTGCTCTGGCTAAGACTTCCAGTACTATGTTGAAGAGAAATGGTGAGAGTGAGCATCCCTGTATTGCTCCAGTTCATAGAGGGAATGCTTTCAACTTTTCCCTGTTCAGTATTATGTTGGCTGTGTGTTTATCATAGATAGCTTTTACTACATTGTGGTATGTTCCTTGTATGCCAATTTTACTGAGGGTTTTAGTCTAAAGGGTTGCTGGATTTTGTCAAATGCTCTTTCTCCAGTTATTGAGATGATCATGTGATTTTTGTTTTTAATTCTGTTTATGTGTTGTATTACATTTATCGACTTGAGGATGTTAAACCTGCCCTTGCACATTCCTTATATATTCCAGATACAAGTCTTTCATGAAATGTGTGATTTAAAAATATGTTTTCCAATCTATAGTTGTCTTATCCTTCTTTCAATACTATATTTTAAAGAGTAGATATTCTTTCTTTTGATGAGATTTATCTTTTTTTTCTTTAATAGATCATATTTTTTGAATTATATCTAATCTAAGTCCAAATCATAAGATTTCCTCCTACGTTCTCAACTAGAAATTTTATAATTTTCAGTTTTGTATTTAGGTCTATGATCTTTATAGAGTTAATTTTTATGTAGAGTGCAAGATATTGATTGTGATTGCTTTTATTCCATATGAAAATCTGGTTGTTCCAGCATCATTTTAAAAAGACTGTTCTAACTCCTTTGAATTGCCGTGGCTCCTTAGATAAAAATCAGCTGGGCATTTGTGCTTGATTATATATCTGGATTCTATGCATCTTCATTGATCTATATAAATTGATTGGAATTGTGTTGAATCTATAGACAAATTAAAAGAGTTGACAACATTGAATCTTCCATTCTATGACAAAGTATATATTTCCATTTAATTCAATTGTATGCTAATTATTACATCAATATTTAAAAGAAAATTTTAGCATTCTGATTTCGCATAAATTTTTAACATTTTGTAACTATTTTCAGCTTATTGTACTATTGTAAATTATACTGCTTTTCAAATTAATTTTCATCTTTTTGTGGCTAGCATATTTAGATACCATTAGTTTTTCTATATTGGCATTGTACTCTCTTGCCTTTCCAAACTTAGTATTCATTCTGTTACAGATTCTTTTGGATTCTGTTTGTAGGCAATTCATGTCATCCACAAAAAAAAAAAAAGCAAAAAACAATTTAAAAAATGGCTGGGCACAGTGACTCACGCCTGTAATCCCAGCACTTTGGAAGACCCAAGCAGGCAGATCCCTTGAGCTCAGGAGTTTGACATCAGCCTGGGCAACATAGAGAAAAAGTGTCTCTACAGAAAATACAAAAATTAGCTGGGCATGGTGGTGAAGGAAGCTGGTCCCAGCTACTTGGGAGGCTGAGGTGGGAGGATTGCTTGAGCCCAGAGGTCGAGGCTGCAGTGAGCACACACTGTACCACTGCACTCCAGCCTGAGCAACAGAGCGAGACCTTGCCTCAAATATTAATGTTTTATTTTTTCTTTTCAATTTTCTTTTCTTTGTTTTTATTTATTGTGTTTATTGAGCTATCTGAAATCTCTAGTACAATGTTTAATAGTAGTAGTGAGATTCTTTTTTTGGGGTGACATTTATATTTGGTTGAGGAAATTCATTTCTATTTCTAATTTGCTGACTTTTAAAAAAAAATGAATGCATTTTGAATTTTATCAAAGGCCATTTTTGCATGCATCAATATAATTTTATCAAAGGCTATTTCTGCATGCATCAATATAATTTCATAGTTTAGCATTTTTTAAAAATTTTTTCATGGGGAATTGTATAGATTGATTTTATTTTTAAATATTAAACCAGGCTTGCATTCTGGGAATAATTTCTACTTGATCATGATGACTTCTATTTTGGTAGATTCAATTTGTTAGTATTTTGTAAGGATATTTGTGTTCATATATATCTGTCATGTGTATATCCTATATATCTGTCATATGTATATCTATATATCACACATGTGAGTAATTTTATGCTGTGTATCTTTTTTCTTTTTCTTTTCTAATATCTTTGTCTGATGTTAGTTTAATGTTAACTTCATAAAATAAGTTGGGAAGTAGTCTTTCACTTTTATATTTTAAAGAATTTGTGTAGAATTACTATAAATTTTTAAGTAAAGTTTTGTAGAATTGCCTAGTGAATATATTTATGTTGTGGATTTTCTTTTGTGGAGAGTTTTGCTACAAATTCCACTTATTTAGTAGAGTTAAGATTACTCAAATGATCTAATTTTTTATTGAGTAATTTTGGGTTAAGTCTGTCTTTCAAGGGACTTTTTTAAATTTTTTATGTAATTTCATAGCTTTATATTAAAAGTTCTGACTCTGCCTACTCCCTTTCACCACCTTGATGTATTAAGTGAATAATGCATTCTCATCAAGAGGGTTAAAACTCATCATTAGTTGACTGCACTTCACTTTTTAAATTACAGAAAGCTTACCCTCTCAGGTCATTTATTTTTCTGATAAGCAACCTATTTTATAGTTTCTAAAATACTATCTCCAAAGCCTCTAGAAGATGCATGCATTTAGTCTAAAAGGTTTAATAACTCCCCAAGGTGATGTTTCCTTCTCCTTTGATATTTGCATAATTTGGACTGTTCATTGTCTGTTTTATTTCATATTGGGAAAAGCTGAACAGGGACTAAAGTGAAGGCAGAGAGGCATCCAGGGCAAATCATTTTAGGAGGCACTCCATCTCACAGTCCTACATTCCTTTAAGGTCAACACTTAAAGGAATTTAAGAAAGAGTGTTTCCTTAAAATTTGTCTCCTAGCTAGGTGCCTTATCTAGTTCTGGTCTTTTTAATTTGAATTCTCTTTTTTTTCAAACGGAGTCTGAGTCTGTCACCCAGGCTGGAGTGCACTGGTGCAATCTCAACTCACTACAACCACCGCCTTCTGGGTTCAAGCAATTATCTTGCCTCAGCCTCCCAAGTAGCTAGGATTACAGGTGTGCACCACCACACATGGCTAATTTTTGTATTTTTATTGGAGACAGGGTTTCACCATGTTGGCCCAGCTGGTCTCAAACTCTTGACCTCAGGTAATCCACCCACCTTGGCCTCCCAAAATGTTGGGATTACAGGCATGAGCTACTGTGCCCGGCCTGAATTATTTATGGTTTTTTTTAAAAATTCAAAAGTGGTTTTTAGTATTTTATCAGAAATATTGTAGGCATCAATTTAAAAGGAATGCACAGAAGACCCTTGATCACTGCTTCCAACCAAGCAATTCTGGGCTGGAGATCCAAAATTAAGCTGATGGCAGCCTGATAAGGGCTCAACCCCTGCTTTGTAGATGGCTGTCCTCTCATTAGGCTTTTGCATGGTTCAGAGAAAAATCATCTTTCCTCTGTTTCTTCTTAGAAAGGCACTAATTTTATTCATGAGCTCCACACTCATGACCTAATCGCCTCCTAAAGGCCTCACCTACTAATACTATTATATTGGTGTTTGGATTGCAACATAGGTATTTGGGGGGTGGGCACAAATATTCAACTCATAACACCTGGTGAATCACTTTTAATTGCAGTAGTGGGACATTGCTTTAAAAATGATGCAGGCCTTATTGCCATATTTGCATTTGGCAGTTCTTGCATTGCTGTAAAGAAATCCCTGAAAGTGGGTAATTTATAAATAAAAGAGGTTTAATTGGCTCACAGTTCTGCAGGCTTTACGGGAGGCATGGTGGTGCTCACATCTGCTTGGCATCTGGGGAGGCCTCAGGAAGCTTCCCATCATAGCAGAAGGTAAGGAGAGAGTAGGTATGTCACACAGTAAAAAGCAGGAATAAGCAAGAGAGAGAGTGTGGGTGGTGCCAAACACTTTTAAAACACCAGATCTCATGTGAATTCAGGGCAAGAGCTCACTTATTACTAAGGGGTTGGCCCAAACCATTTATGAGGGATCTGTCCCTGTGATCCAAATACCTCTGCCAATCTCCAACAATGGGGATTACATTTCAACATGAGATTTGGGTGGGGACAAACATCCAAACTATATTAATGAGAAACGTAGCAGTTCCCAATTTTGTCTCTCATCACCCTCCCAGACACTGAATCATATATGCGAGGAGAACTTCTGCATGCACAACTTGCCCTCTTTAGAGCTGTTCTGGAGTGTGTGCATTTCCCATAGCACTATCTAAAACTCCAACCCTTGCTCTGCCCTTCAGGAAACCACGTGACAATATAAATAATGCATTGCATTTAGGAATACAGTTAACTATTTTCTAATTTATGTTTAACCATTAATAAACTGTTTTTAACTCTTTTTGTGACAATTATTTTTAGATCAATTCGCAAGTGATCACAACACACACTACAGCGAGATGGACAATTGCTGTCCTAATGAATGCATCACACTAAATGCTACTACATACCGTAATATTGCCAAGGATTTAAAATTTTGATCAGCAGTTTCAGGAAGCTAGAAGCTTTTAACTAAATGGATGAATCATAGAGAAGAGTCTCACCATTTCTCAGTCAAGATTGGTGACTCACTGTCAGCGACCATGAGATTTCTATGACCTGACCTTAGAATGACCCCTTTTTATGGTGGAACAAGGTTTTAAGCAAGGCCATTCCCCAGGAGCCATAAAGGATTGACTCGAGAAGACGGCACTGAGCTGTGCTATGAACAGGGCTGCTGCATTTTTGTGATTTTTCCCCAGTCTGTGGCTTTTCCTGAGCCTGTATCCAGACATTGGTCATCCTAAGTCCAGCTTTGCTGTCTGTTACAGCTTCCGTTTGACTATGTCTTTATGCTTTTGCCTTATTAAGTTTTAAAACTGTTTATTGCTTTATTGTCTCAGTTCAAAGGTGAATAACAAAACCCCAAGGGCATGTCAGCCTTGAAAATCTAGTATTGACCTTCCTGGGCCCTCAGTGTCTGCTGGTTTCCTGTACCTAGCACTTACCTTTCCAATGCTTCATCTACGCCTTCATTCACTACCCTATTCGTCATTTGTTTTATCATCTATGGTAGGTATACCGAGTTCTAGTAAAGTGATATTTCAAGTGCAAGTTTACACATTCCTTATATTAACTTTAATTCAATACTTTCCATTTCTTTTTTGTTCAGACCCAGGAGCTGAGAATATTTACAGTTGTCTTTTAAAGAGGTTGTGAAGTTGTCACAAGGACTTGGTGCGTGCTGGGTATTTTTCCCTTTTTACTATTTTATAGCATCCAATTAGGTGGATAATAAAACTCTTATTTTTCCAATGAGTGATCCAAGACTTTATGAAAAAAAAGTACCACGTTTAATGTCACACAGCTAACAAGCGGCAGAGGAGTGTTTAAATGTAAATATGTCTTATTGCAAAATTTATTTGTTTTACCAAATCCTGTAGTTCCTTCCAAGACTTGCTGTGAAATACAACATTCTCCCAACCTTTACCTTTTCTTTCTACCCCTAAGAATACACATCATTTTCACATATGAAGTTTGTTTGTAACCTTTTGCTATTTAATTAGGGAACCAAAGTGCAATAAACAAAAATGAAGCAGGAACAGAGAATGTTAAACCATGGCTAGTAGCATTGCCTATCAGCATTGGTTTGACTGTAATTTCATTGTTCACTGAGTCTCACTTGTTTACTTGGTTTCCCTGAGGCCTGCAGCCTTCCTGGTGCTGAGACTGGAGCTTCCAGACCTTCCTCCTCTCCAGGATCTCAACCTTCCTTGCTCCATGTACAGACGTAGAGCCTTTCCACTTACGTTTTGTACAAAATCGGATTCGTTCCCACAGGTGAGACCTGGAGAAACATTTGAGTCCTCTTTGATCAGGTCATTAGTCACTTCCCACCCCTGATAATGTGTTTGTGAGATTAATATGAGAACGTCAGTAAGACTGCACGTGCAGGGCTGCAGCCACATACCCCAAGCTTATATGTCACTGGTGAGGAATCGAGAAAGCACTGACATGAGTGGAGTGATTTCCATTTCTCTTCAGCAGCCATCTCATGTCAAAGACCATCTGGCAATTCAAATCCTGAGTTATTAAGGCTAAAGAATTATGGCCACATCTAGTTTCTATGCGCAGCCTTTCCCTGAGTAGAAGGCTCAATTAATTACCAGATCAAAATTGGGCTGGGATTTGCTTTGTAAACTGCTAAGCAGTTTAACTGGGTTGTAGAGAAAGACTCTATATGACATTAAATGACCTTCCTAAAAGCTTATTTCTCCCCCAACTGCTCATGTTGGAATCAATTTCAGGAGTCATTCACAATGAGTGGTTTATTAGCTTTCTAAATGCATTTACTACATGCCAGATGTCCAGCTCACACCAGCCTGCTGCTTGCCTTTCACTGACCCCTTGGATAGATGCTACAGACTTGGATCCACTGCCAAGGAAACACATCACAGAACAACGTGTGGTTGGCATACTGGCCCCACCGAGAAAGGAGACATCACCCAGGTGTGGGCAAAGGGGATGACAGTACCAGGCAAGGTCATAATGATGACAAAAAATAGATTTTTCCAGGTTGACTTTAGAACTGCATTGTCATCTCAGACCTCTCAGTGTGTTTCAAGCATTTAAAAATCCCTTTGAATAGAACCAAATTGATTAAAAATGAATGTTGAAAAGATCTTCTGGACAGTTCTAGGGCTATTCTATAGCTGGCTTGAATTTGATTTTTTAAAAACATCTCATTAATCCAAATGTTCTGCATAAGAGATCTGTATATCCATTTTTTCTCTTATATGATTGGATAATTATCATTTATTTTCAGTGGGTCATTCTGAACAAAATGCAAGTTAATCATTAAATGACTTCTACATTTGAACATGACATATTTTGATAAAAAGGCATGGCTTAAATAGTACTTCTCATCAACCAAGTATCTTGATTCTTTAGTTCTTTTACTAATAGACCTAACAATGTGTTGCCCAGATTTTCTCAAAAAGAAAAAAAGCAAATTATTGGTTTTCTCCTTCCACATTGTCTTTCTATGTGCAAATGACAATATATCCATTGTTCAGATTATCCTAAAAAGTTTAATTGACAATGATATCAAAGTTATTTAAATATTCTTAAAAAATATGTGCGTAACAGTAGAAACCATGGTGGAACTGGTCAAAATAATTATGGATTATTAAATATTTACTATAAAAATAAATATAAATACATTCAAAATACATAGAAAAACATTGGTTAAATATAATTTTGCAATAAAGATGACAAATGCTTTATTTGTACTTTTCATTATGTTATTACTATAATAAGAACCACATATATAAAATGCATATTTATTTTATAGAAATAGATCATAAAAGGGAAAAGGTAAGCATCAACAAATAGAGGTAAAATGAAACATCAACAGAGTGCAAACAGACACAAATGCAACATTTCTAATATCAAACATCATATCTGAATGTTTTCCTGATGTCACAATGAGACATTTTCTTTACATCTGTTGGGTCTTATAAAATGTAATATTTAATAATCATATTTTTGGATGGCATGGGGTATACAGAGATATAGTTAACCATAAGGAGCACTGTTAGACTATTTCGAAATTTCACAGGAAAATAAATTATTTTGTTGATCACTAAATTGCCATGCTTACACAGGTACTTTGTTAAAACTTCTTAATGGTAATGATTAAAAAAATTGGAAATTAATCAAATTAATTTGAATATGTTAAATATTTTTTAAACAACAGTAAGAAAACAACATATATATAACATATCTAATATATGTGTAATATAAAATTTTAGTATAATATATGTAATATGCATGTACTGACTCATGCAATTGTGGAGGCTGAGAAGTTCCATAGTCTGCCATCTGTAAGCTGGAAAACCATCAAAGCTGGTGGTGTAATTCAGTGTCAGTTCAAAGGCTTGAGAGCTGGGAGCTCTGATGTCTAAGGGCAGACACAAGATGGAAGTCCCAGCTCACAACAGAGAGAAAATTCACCCTTCCTTTACATTTTTGTTTTATTCAGGTCCTCAGGGGATTGGATGAGGTCCATCCAATCTGGTGAAGATAGGTATGGTTTACACAGCCTACAAATTCATGTGCCAATCTCTTCCAGAAACACTCTCACAGATATACCCAGAAATAATATTTTACCAGCTGTCTGGGCATCTCTTAGGCCACTCAAGTTGACACATAAAATTAACCGTCACTCAAAGTAAAACTAGTTTTGCCTTCTCTGGAAATGTTTACGGAGAGAAAAGTAACACTGAGCAGAACAGTGTGGAGGAAAGAGTCATGCACATCAGAAAAACCTATCAATAACATTTGTGAGCCTCTACTTACTTGTCTGCAAAATGGATGGAGTGGCGGGTTGTGTTGAAGCATGAATACAGCATACAAACATGACCTAGCTTTGTGTCATGCATCTAGATTCTTAATAATGACAGTGAGATAAAGATTACTTATATCAAACCGTTCTTGGACTTTTCCCCGACTCTGGCCAGTAAAGTGCATCCTAGCTTAATATCCTAGTCCTGTTTCCTTTCCTTGCTGTCCATGGAGTGGTGGACCTGGTCAGACATGGTCCTCATAGCCACATGAAACACAACCAAGAAAAAAGGACAGGTGAAGAAAGGCAGAAGTAAGCAGGCCTGGGAGGACAGAAGGTGAGGTAGGGCAGGTGGCTTCAGGAAAGGCATCAATGTGACTACCATATATGAAGAAAGAAGGGAGAGAGAAGAGCTAGGCATAATTGCTGTGGTCTGCTTACATTCTTTATGCTGTTTGTGAAAAGGAAGTGAAAGGTAAATTATTGTTAAATTGCTCTTGGTTCCTGGAACATGGGCTTTTGGATTCAACACTGCTCTGAGACTGAGCTAAGTAGACCATAACTTCACCAGCATTACAATGCATGTGGTCATTATTTTCTGGAAAGATTTAAGTGTACTTCTATCTTCTGCCCTGACATACATAAAGTAGACCTTTCCCATTCATTTTTCATACCCAGATCCTTATCTCAGAAAGTCCAAATACCATGCCTTCCACGATGCTCTCCATCCCGGATTTATCCGGGATTTATCCGATGGCAACATTTTGCACAAATTTCTTATATATTTGATCTGTACCTATCTATGATCAGATTCTTCAGTGAAGACCCTGAGATGGAAATTAGGGTGTGTGTGATTCATCAAAGGAAGGAATGTGAACAGCGGAAAGGGAAGAGGTGTTAGTATTGGGCAGGGGAGGAGCTAAAGACAGGTATGTTTTCAGGAGGACTCTGGCTTTGGCCTGGTCACATAGGGTGTTCTGGAACATGAACTGTGTCCGGAGTTGGTCCACCCTCTAGGCAAGACTCCCATGTCAGTCCATGCTTTGGGCTTCATATAATCTCCTAGGAAATCAAGTAAGGCTTCCATTTCGCTGAAGTTTGTTCTCTGGGGAGACAACACCTAGGCAGGAGTGACCAATACACACCAACCTAACCCAGGGGGTCTGGACACCTTATTAACAGCACCCATTACTGATGGCCCTCTTCACCTTGTCTTATAGGAATTCATATTTCTGTCATATTTATACTGGATCTTGAGTTCCTTGAGGAAAAATTAAGTGAAACATTTATCTTTAAAGTTTTCACAATACTTAGCCTGCCTCCTGGTTAACACAGTACCAGAAACAACTTTGAAATTGCTTGCCAGGACTTAATTTCTAACTGGATAGTGCTCTAGAACGTAATTTCAATTCATTCTATCCTACTATGGAGCAGACCACTACTATTTGTGGGGAAACTTCCTGAAAGTTCAGAAATGGGCAGACATCCTAACCGGAGATACCAAGGTGTGTGAGTATCAACAAACAATGGCAGATTAAGAAGGGCGTGGGCTAACTAGGCTTAGTCACTTGTTCCTACCTATTAGACTTCCAGTGTAAAATTAATATCCAGGCCTCACAAAATCGCACATTTCTACACATTATGAACCTTCAGGATACCTATAGAGTCTGATTTGAGAGTATTAAATCTGTGAATGCCATGCATTTGGTAGGCATAATTGTAAAGTTAATGAACGATGCATAAAATGGAATAATATATTAAAAATACATGTTTTAAAAACCCTTGAAAGAGCACTGAGTATAAAAATGAAAAGAAAACCTGAGTGTAAGGCCAATAGCCTTGCCGGGAGCCGGATGGACAATACCCACCCCCCCGCCCCCGACCCCGCACCTGATAACACTGTTAACAGGAGGCCAGACATCCTACTTAGTGCCTACCTTTTCCATGCAGGCTCCCCACACCCACTCCTGCATTCCACCCTTACAAGAATAACCTTACAGTAGAGAGGGACATGTAACGGTGGGTGAGGCTCCAGAGAGGGCCTGTCCAGCACCTCACTGCAAGGGTGGGCCGGCAGGCCGA
>CAUYLG010021644.1:0-90828 GCA_963573385.1 Cacajao melanocephalus | reverse complement strand
TGGGGGTGGGACCAGCTGAGCCTGATCACCTGGCTCCCTGGCTCAGAGCCTTTTTTGTTTAGTTGAACGATCGACTCTCTCCCAGGTGTTCCAGTCGCCTGATGAAAGGGCGCCGGGATCTGCGTGATTTCCCGTGCGGTGACCCACTGCGCCGGCTGAAACAGCGGCGCTGATATTCGTGGTGCTTTTTTGCCCGGGAATCTCCTGGCCTGGCTTCCTGTTTCAGACCCCTTTTTAATTGGATGAATGGGCGATTCTGCCTTCCCGAAGCTCTGCTTGCCAGCTAGAAGGGAGACCCAGACTAGTGTATTTTGTACGGAGAACTGCCACGCCGGGGCGCCGGCAAAACCGCCGCGCTGGCCAAAAGAGCCGCGCTGGCGACCCTTAGGGCTCCTCCACCTGGGAATCTCCTAGTCTGTGGGCAATAAAAATCCATCTGGAAATGCGGCGTCCACTCACCCTCTGCACTTTCACTGGGAGCTGCAATCCTAAGCTGTTCCTAATTGGCCATCTTGGATCCAACCAGTAATCAGTTTTGTCTGTGCCTTTCCAAATGCCTTTCAAATTACAAACTTTCTTAGTGTTTCGTAAGTAGAGTATGTTTACATCCAATAGTAAACCAAATTATTTTACCAAGATTTTGGCAGAATTTTAATGACAATTAATGATATGTCTAAACTCCAGCCTCCTCCATGGAATCTGTCTTCTTTCATAAAATCTCACTTGGGCCTCAGAAAAGGGGCCTCAAGGAAATAGCTTCACATCCGTCACACATATCTCAGGTAATCAAACATTGGCAACACGACTTAACTCAATGTACTTTTGGCTGTCATAATATTCCCTATGACTTTGGTGGATACATGTAAATTAGGAAGCTATTCAAGCCACTTATTTTGCCATGGTGAGATTTGTGTGTGTGTGTGTGTGTGTGTGTGTGTGTGCACAGTGGTGTGGTTTTTAGAAAATACACATGCAAGACTATCCTGTAGTCTTGTGCTATTCAATACTATAGCCATTTGCCACATGTAGCTACTGATCACTTGAAATATGACTGTTTTAAATGGAGATGGGCTGCTAAGTATAAGTTATAGACCAAATTCTGAAGACTTGGTATGGAAAAAAGAATGTAAAGTATCTCAGTATTTTTCTATTGATTACATATTGAAATGATCATATTTTGGATATATAGGGTTTAATAAAATGTACTATTAAAATGAAAGTCATTTATTTTTTTCTCCTCTTTCATTTTCATTTATTGAGGTAAAATCCCCATAACAAAAACTGACCATTTGACACTATACAATTCTGTGGCATTCAGTATATTTTCAGTGTTGCAACTACCACCTCTACCTAGTCTGAAAGATTTTCATCACCCCAACAGGAAACTGCATTTCATTGAGTGTCACTTCCCTTCTCCTTGTCCCACTCAGCCTGGAACAATCTGCTTTCTGTCTATGTGAATTTCCATCTTCTGGATGTTTCATATAAATTTAATCATACAATATGTGACCTTTGTGTCTGACTTTGTTCACTAAGCTTCACATTTTTTTTACATTTACATTGTAGCACACATCAGTATTTTATTCCTCTTTATGGGTGAATAATATTCCAACATATGGACACTCCACATTAGTTGGGGTACATCTGCAATGTTTTTACCTTTTACTTGTAAATACTGCCTCTATGAACACTTACGTACATGTGTTGTTGTTGTCGTCATTTTAATTTTAGATTTGGGTGGTACATTTGCATGTTTGTTACATGGATTTCTTACACGATGGTAAGGATTGAACTTCAAGTGTACCCATCACCCAAATATTGAGCATTGTGCCCAAAAGATAATTTTTCAACCTTAGCCCCCTCCCATCCTCCCTCCTATTGGAGTCCCCATTGTCTATTATTTCCATCTTTATATATGTACCCATTGTTTAGTTCCCACTTATAAATGAGAACAAGAAAAATTAGATTTTCTGTTATTCAGTTCACTTAAGATAATGGCCTCCAGCTCCATCAATGTTGCTCAAAGGAAATGCTTTCATTCTTCATGGTTGCATAGTATTCCATGGTGTATTTATGTGTACCACATTTGCTTTATCAATCAATTGTGATGGACACTTAGGTTGGTTCCATGACTTTGCTATTGTGAATAGTGCTGTGATGAATATATGAGTGCAGGAAATTAATTTCACCTGTTTCTTTTTTATTTTTTTTAATGAAGCTATTATAAAGTTTAAAATTACATACGCAATTCACATTATATTTCTATTGGAGAGCACTATTCTAAACTTTGCTCTGTTTTGACATTATAAGGCAGATTGTGAAGAAACCTGTCTTAAATGAACAGAGCATGCCAACATACATGAGAAGAATTAGAAAGAAATGAATATAAAGAGGTTTCAGACCCCTCAGGCAGTGTTTATCAAAGGTAGTTCTCGGACCATCTGCTTCAGTCGCTTGTGGTGCTTGTGAAGAATGCCGATTCCTGGGGTCCATTCCAGCTGGAACTATGCAGAATCTCTGTGCCCAGGATTCTGAATTTTTATCAGATTACCTCTTGATTTCTTATTTGTATTGAATTTTGAGAATCTGTGTGATAAACTTAACAATATGAGAGGAAGAAAAAAGATCAAACAACAAAGATACACAGACACAAACAACAGTAAGATACCTAATGTAATATAGGTGATATCACTCACCACTATACCTAAGAACTAAAGTATTGGGCATCAGTGAGTGTTATGTTTAGATTGTAGAGAAACAATATCATTCAATGTTTCAATATCATTCACTTCCATGTTATGTTATAATACTTGTAGCTTTCTGAAATGACAAGTCATTTTATTTAGAAGATAAAATGGAATTTAGCCATCTCTGTGGTCACTCTATGTCATCCATATACCAATCTACAAGAAAATATTAGTTATATGTTAGTAGAAAGTACCAGTTTTCAAGCGTCCCTTTGAAAATATAAATTTTGGGGAGGGAAAGGGAGTGTGTGTTTGTGTGTATGTGTGTGTGTGTAAACACACATCTATATGCATACACACATATATGCATATGTGTATATATTTCTTTACTATTGACTCAGCTAAATAAACTACATGTTAGAAATTCAAAGAAATCATTTGTGTGATAAATAAGGATGCTTATTACTGAGTTACTATGATTATAGCAGTTTTATGAAATTTTAATTACATTATGCACCTATTCAAATATTGGTTTTGAACATTAATCGAGTTACTTGAGAAGCATTTCATGGAATGGGAAATAAAAATGAAATGGCTTATTTACTTATCCCAATGCATTAAAGATGAAACTCAGTAGGGAAACTCATAAGAAAAAATGAGAGCCTTGCCCAGAAATCTCATTCACTAGAAACCACGGGTGGGTTTTCAGATTCTATAAATTATCTTCAGTGATTGAATAACACAGAGTTATGCTGATGAGACGATGCTTAAAATTCAATATGTATGACCTAGAAGTATGTTATGGCCTGCTACTCTTGCAGCATCATAAGTTTAGCAACCCACCAGATATTTTGTGGTTACTAGGTGGATGAAATGCCTCTTAATTCCGTTCAAAGCCAGTGCTGCTTGTCAAGTCCAGCAACCAATAGAAAGAATGGGCAATAAGGAAGCAGAGAAAACAGAAGGAGAAGCAGAGAAAAAGCAAGGCATCTGCCTTAGTTAGCCAGAGACTGACACTGAATTGATGTGACAGCTCCGCATTGTGCTATTGCATATGTTTTCTGTCCCAGTGATTCCTTTCCTGTTACAAATTACATGGGATGGTGACTTTGCTAAAACCTAGATGTCAAACTGTTGGACACTTCATGTATATTTCTTTTTATTCTCCAAAACATCCAAGATTCAAGTTAGTAGCCCAAATTGAAATGAAAATTTCAAGGGATAGCCAGTTGTTCATTTGATAGAAGAACAGCCTTTAAACAAGCACAGTCAGCTGTATAGTGGCAGTGGACTTTTGTCAGTTTTCAAATCAGTCATTTCATTAGACACATGGAGGAATGTCTTCTGGAACATAACTGGAACATCTCTGAATTAGCTCTATATTTATCTACAGTCAGAAATTATAACCTTAAAAATACATTCAGAGAAGTTTCCACCTACATGTAATACTTTCAAAAGTTGAGCAATCTTTGTATAATATACTATTACGTTTTTTTTTTTTTTTTTGAGATGGAGTCTTGCTCTGTTGTCCAGGCTGGAGTACAGTGGCTTGATCTCAGCTCGCTGCAACCTCTGCCTCCTGGATTCAAGCGATTCTCCTGCCTTATCCTCCTGAGTATCTGGGATTACAGGCATGTGCCACTGTGCCTAGCTAATTTTTGTATTATTAGTAGAGATGAAGTTTCACCATGTTGGCCAGGCTGGTCTCGAATTCCTGATCTCAAGTGATCCTTCTGCCTTGGCCTCCCAAAGTACTGGGATTACAGGCATGAGCACCGTGCTTGGCTCTTATTACCTTTTAATATAACGTATAAGAAAGAGCAACTGATAGAAATACTTCCAGAAATCAATACTCAACAGTTTCCAATGAATCACTTTTAATTTTTAAATATAGAATTGCCTTACTTAAAAAAGAAATTATAATACTTTTAATAAGTTTGACCCTTAATTAATTTGACCAAAAATAACTCATATAATCTTAATATTTGGAAGCAACCCTTTAAGATTATTTTCTTGGCAATGCAAGTTTATTTTAAATGTTAATGAATACCATAAATACCTTTTAAAAAATTAGTAGCCAGTATAGCCAGTTTTTCCTGGTGATAGTCAAACAAAACCCTGGAACAGAAGCAAACCTAATTTGATGCTGAATTCACAAATGAGTTCATTTTTTGAACGTTAATTCTAGTCCATAAATAATGTACTTACGCATTAAAGCCTAAAATATTACTTAAATTTAACTAGTTTCATTTCAGTTTAATTTGAACTTCAATGATTCTTTCTTAATTTGTAGAATTAAGGTTGAAATGCTAGAATGGACTGTCTCATAAATTAATAATCATAGATTCTTAAGGCTTTAGAGTTCCTACCATATTATCCTAACAATTAATTGTTTTAAAAGAGCAAAACAGATATATATCGGTATAGCTGAAAAATGATACGAAGAATACAAAATTTCAATGGCCAAGATTTTTCAGACATAAATAAAAAGAGAGAAATTTAGACAGACATCAGAAAATTGAATGACAAAGAAAATCTTCCTTGATGTTCTAAGAGCTTTTGGAGGTTATAAAGGTGACAGATTCTAAATTAGAACCATTCAACTCACACATTAAAAGAATTGGAACAGGATTTCTTGCAGGAAAAGAAGAAACATCAGGATTTATGAAAAGGAATCTTGCTGTTGAGTCCTAACCGAGTTGCAATTAAAAAATGAAGGAGCAGGGCCAAGTACGGTGGCTCACACCTGTAATCCCAGCACTTTGGGAGGCCGAGGCAGGTGAATTACGAGGTCAAGAGATTGAAACCATCCTGGCCAACATGGTGAAATCCCATCTCTACTAAAAATACAATCATTAGCTGGGCATGGTGGCGCATGACTGTAGTCCCAGCTACTCGGGAGGCTGAGGCAGGAGAATTGCTTGAGCCCAGCAGGGGGAGGTTGCAGTGAGCCAAGATTGCACCACTGCACTCCAGCCTGGCAACAGAGCGAGACTCTGTCTCAAAAATAGTAATAATAATAAAAATTAGTAAAAATAAAAATTAAAAAAATGAAGAAGCAGTTGGAACATGTCTAAAAACTTTAGAATAGATTGTCAAAAAAGAGAAATTCTTCTTTAATGTTTGGGGAAAAATATTTGCCAAATGTATGTTGGGAATAAGGAAAAATATTAAATTATTTAATATAAAACTAGAATTTTGGCAACTGGTATTGTATCTCACTTGTTTGCACTTACATAGGAGAAGAAAATGCCTCCTTTATTCAAAGAAAGGCTTAGAGTTATTTTTTTCAATTATTTATCTTAGTTTATATTAGCTGAAATGACAGATGAGCCATAGAAAAGCAAGAACACTAAAATTTTTTTGAGATGGAGTCTCACTACATTGCCCAAGCTGGTCTTGAACTCCTCAGCTCAAAGAATCCTACTATTTCAATCTTCCAAAGTGCTGGGATTACAGGCATGAGCCACTGCACACTACCAGAACACCAGCATTTTAAGGGCACTAAACACTTTCTTTTTTTAAAATGACTGTTTAATGAGCAAATATATCCTACTAGATGTATTATATACATTATCATATTTAATCTTTACAAAATCTGGAAGCTTTTTTTCAGAGAGGGAAACCAAGGCACAAAGTCAAAAAGTAACCTACCAGAACTCATCTAGATACGTGTCTCAGCTGTGGGTACTCTGGATGCTAATTTTCATTCTCCTTTTTATGTAGATTAAATTATATGCATAACATTATGAAAAATAATTGAAAGAAAAGAAGTCTTTAATCCTTACTTTGAGCTCCCAAACCACTTTATTTCAACCTGTTTTGATCCTAATTTTCTACCTGGCATCATTATTATTTGCACACTTTTCTTATATCCTAGTTAGACTTTAAAATTCTCCTTAGCAATTAGTAGTTTCTTGACTTTGTTCCTTTAATTTAATAGAAGCCTTTACTTTTTATAACTATGAAAATTAGGGATATTAAGGATATTCACTATCTTCTCTAGAATTTTATAAAGTTTGTAAAAGAGAAAACCTCTTTGTAACTTCTACAGAGAAGGCACTAGATCTAGTACGGCAGAAAGGATGGATGGATGGATGGATGGATGGATGGATGGATGGATGGATGGATGGATGGATGGATATCAGACATAATGAATCGCATCTCAACTGATTAAGGCCTCTAGGTATAAATACCAGGTACAAGAAATAAATGGCATGAAAAAGTAGTCAGAGAAGGAACTGTTATAGATTTAAAGAGACCCAAGAGATACACCAAACAAATGGAATGTGTGAACCTTGTTTGTATCCTGGTTTGAACGAGTGAACTGTAAAAGTATGCCTGTGAAACAAAGGATAATTACTGAGACTATTGAGGATTTGTTTTAACTTTTAGGTAGAATAAAAATCTTGTGGGTTATATTTTTTAAAGAGTCCTTATCTCTTATCAACACACTAAAATGTTTATGGAGGAAGTAAGAAGATGCCTGAGATTTGCTTTAAAATATTTTATTATGGCGGGAGGGGTGGAGGATAGGCAAACATGAATAACTTTATATTAATAATTTTTAAAGCTCCGTGATAGCTGTATGTTCTTTCTTTTTCTCTAGGTGTTTGTGATTTTCTAAAATAAAAAGCCAAAATCAAGTAAGTGTTTGGCACATAACTGGTAGTGCATTAAGTTAACAATTTCATTCCTTTCCTTCTCATAAAACATAATCATTAAATATGGGTAAAAGTCTTAAAAAGATGTGTACCAACATGAATGTCTGTCATACTTGCTATGATGAAGCCATTGAATATTTAAGACGGACTATAGAAAACTTCTGTTCTACCCAATAATAAAAAACCCTTGAGTGGCAACGTAAAATAGAAATCACAGTCTTTGAATTGAATTGTATAATGAGTAAATAGAAACTGAATAGTATGTTATAAAGAAAACTGGCTAGTGGATGCAACAGAAATTTTTACTCATTAGTAAAATGCTGGGCCTGGTAAAAGTGACTGATTCTATTAGGTGATCTATGACATCCCTTATAACTCAAAAATTCATTGATATTTCAGATCCACTAGCCCACCATATAAATTAATCAGAGGATGGCAATTGTGGTATGTGATTAAGCAACAAGCCAGTTGTATGGCATGTTGACAGTGGCAGATCAGTACATACTGCTCCCAAGATAAACTTTGACACTCTAGTCAGTAGGGGATTTTATTTATGTTTTCAAAATCTTGTATAAAACATGGAATAGTGGAGTAACTTGTGAAGCAGTCAAGATATCAACTTCTTCTACATGAATGAACCTAGGTACACATTTGTGCAGATTCTTTGACTGTCCTTAGAGAGAGATGATATGCCAATCATCCCAACACTAATAAGACCATAGTGGAAATAGAAAACTTATCACAATAGACACTTACATAAACTTATTTGTAGGACATCATTGTCTCAGGTCTCCAGGGCATTATCCTAGAGAAAAGGCAATATATCCTTAGCTTGGCTAGTTTCCAGGACCTGAAAAAGTATATTTAAATTGGTCTTTTAAAATATACATAACTTGCCTACGGTGAAAAATGTGGGTAATATGAATTTTGACTCATCATTTGTAGAATCTTTCTTTAGAAGTACCTGGTATACAAGAATACCTCACACAACATCAGCTGTGTTGGTCCACCCTTATGCAGGGAAGGTATTCCAGTTTTTAAGAGAATTCTTAAGTTCAGGCTGGCATGCAATTTTTACTACATAAGAAAAATTTTATCTAGACATGAACCTAATCCGCTACCCTAATTCATGGTAGTAGAAAACATTTCACACAAAGACTAATATGCTAACTGAATTAGTCATCTATTACTTCATAACAGATTACTCTGAAATTTAGCAGCTTAAAACAACACACCTCTATTTTCTCAAGGGTTCTGTGAGTCAGGAATCTGGGTAAAACTTAGCTTCGAGCCTTTGCCTCAGGACATCTCACAACACAGCAGTCAAGGTGTCATGTAAGGTCACAAGGATCTACTGTGGTGGGATCTGCTTCCAACTTCAGGGTTGGAAGGACTTGGTTGTTGGCAGGACTTTGTTCCTCGTGGGCTGTTGTACTGAGGGCCTCAGGTCCCCATCGGCTGTGGATTGGAGGCCTCCTGTAGCTCCTTATCACAAGAGCTTCTCTATAGGGCAGTTCAAAACACATCAGGTACCTTCCCACAGAACAACTGAGCAAGAGAAGGTGAGCAAAGAGAAGCCACAGCTTCGAGTTTTTGGTTTTTGTTTTTGCTTTTTTCTGAGCCACGGTCTCACTCTGTCACCCAGGCTGGAGTGCAATGGTACACACATGGCTCACTGCAGCCTTGACTTCCCAGGCTCTGGTGATCCTCCCACCTCAGCCTCCTGAGTAGCTGAGACTACAGGTGCCTGCCACCATGCCTGTCTTTTTTTTTTTTTTTTTTTTTTTGGTATTTTTTTTGTAGAGAAGAGGTTGACCAGGCTGGTCTCGATCTCCTGGGCTCAAGCGATCCACCCACTTTAGCCTCCCAAAAGAGCGGGATTATAGGCACAAGCCATGGCACCCAGCCCACAGTGTGTTTGTAATCTGATCATGAAAGTGGCATTCCATCACTTTTACCATAGTCTATTCATTAGAAGCCAGTCCAGCTCATTCTTAAGAGGCTGGATTACACAGGGAGGGGTATGAGTGCCAGAAGGTGGAGATATTTAGGGCTCTATATACTGCCAATTACAGTAATAGTATACTAAAATTTTTTGACAAATGTTACATGAAATTAGCAGTATAGCGATATAACTAGATTCAGATGCTACTGGAAGGCTATGCTGTGTTGTTCAGATTTGTCTCCTGTTCATTCTGCTCCCTCTATTGCGATATCCTTGCTCCATTCCATTTGTTCAAGGTGCACACGTATCTACCCCTCTTTCCAAATTCAATTCAAGCGTAT
Organism: Cacajao melanocephalus; assembly: GCA_963573385.1. Lineage (NCBI taxonomy): Eukaryota > Metazoa > Chordata > Mammalia > Primates > Pitheciidae > Cacajao > Cacajao melanocephalus. The sequence goes on along the minus strand of CAUYLG010021644.1, from coordinate 81,191 downwards.
GGCCTCTATGAGATGGATCTGATCTCTGCCTTCATGGTACCCCCATAAGACTCTGCTGCAGGCTTTTAGATAGCACTTTGTGGCACATATCCTCAGTGTCTCTCCATTCAACTAACAGATTTCAAGCACCTTAAGGCAAAGACAGTCATTAGATACTGTTACATGAAAGAATTATACATTATCTCTCAATTGCTCTTCAATTCTATGTACAGTATACTGAATTACAGTATAGTATACGTAATACTATGTATACGATACTGAATCCCATCTTAGACAGGGAGTAGGGTCTAAAGTAAGTGAATAAGGTGAGAACTGTTTAGAGTCAAAATCCAATGGTTCAACAAAATGGATTAACCCAGTGAGATGTGTACACAAGAAGAGACTCTCAAAACCAACACACTGATGAGAAAAGTAGAAATGTATATCCTTCATGTCACTCTCACTCTGGTGCTTAACTTTATTAAGTGGAATCACTTGCATCCTAATTCTGGAGTCCCTCATAGGATTGGCTGAGGTCTCATTGCAGCCACACTGCAGTTCAACTCTGCCCTCTGCTCAATAGCGTGTGTCTACTCTCTCACACCCCGGTAAACCTTCTGCATACAAATATCTGCCTTACAGTCTGTTTCAAAAAAAAAAAAAAATCCAATGTAAAGATGCCTACTTGCTCTCAAACCCAAGTTTCAAAAGCCTTTTTAAAATTTCTTCACCCTCCTGGATCTCTTCAGTCCTGTTTCTGACTACCTGTTCTACTCTCCTACACTAAAAAAGCAAAAGCCCCAAGAACGGGCAGGCACTCACTCTTTTTAACGGAGATTTTAGAGGGAATAGCTGAGGCCAAGCCAGGAAGGAGGCAGGGCTCTAATCTCTCTCTGTTAATAATTGCTGTTTTGGTCACAGTACTGTGGTTTGATTAAAATGTATTTTATGAATGGTGCATGATTTTTTTTTGAAATGACAAGGTCAGTCACAGATTCCACACCCAAACTCACCTGTCACTCAGCATCCCCCATCTGGGGGGGTTCTCTGAAGCACCTGCTAGTGCTACATGATTCTTCTCCAATAGCCAGGCAGTACAGTGGCAGTTTATTGGGTGCAAAGCCTTTTTACAAAAGACTTCCATAATTGCAGTCAAGTCTATATAAGCTAAAACAAATTCCAGTTTTTTCTAGCACCTTGGTAATTTGAAGAAAGACCTAATTTAAACATAAGATACCTAGGTGTTTTTTGCTTGTTTTATAGCCACTAAGCAGTTAAAAAAGAAATCCCAATCATATGTCTACTCCATCTATAAAAAGTTTTTTATAAACATGTTTACCTTGTTCTTATATTTTATATGACCCAAAGAATTATATAGTACACCTATTACTACTAATAATATAATGTAAAATACTCTAATAACAGTTTGGTATAATCAATTGATTGTCATAGAATGTATTTGTGGATATAAAAGGAGACCTTTACCCAACTGAGAATAAGCAAGGGCTAGTTACTCAGAGCTTGTGGGTTGCAAGGGAGTCAACCATCATCACTTGAATTTGGCAGACTCAAAGTCAGGCAGGGCAGAGGGAGAGCTTTATAACTTAGGGGGAAAAATGGTGGAAAGCACAGAAATGCTACAATTGCAAGTTGTTGGCAAGGGGAAAAGGCAGGCTAACTAGAAGCAGGACGCCTTACAAAGTAAGATAGGAGAATGTATTTTGGCTTTCCCTGATTCCTCCTGGGTTGGAAGCACAGACAACAAAAAATAGGGCAGCTGAAGGACACTGACCAAGTTCTGACTGTTTTGGGCTGATTGCTGCAGAGGTTGTAATTTAGCTTCCTGGACTGCCCGTTGCAGAGGTTGTGGATGAGAGTTCTATTGTCATATATGGTCTGGCCGTTGTCCATTTGTATATTCAGTCCCACACTTTCATTGATTATTGCTGAATTCTTGTATCTGTAGCCTGTCTATGGTTATAATTGACAAAGGAATGTAGTTCCAACATGAGTGTTGGTTGACATATTTTTCTTTGTTAATGGATAACAACAAGATGTTGGAATTTCATTTGTTTACCAATGATACCAGTCACTACTGAATTGCGTAATAGATTTTAAAATACTCAACGTTTTTTCTTTGCTACTCACAATATAACTACAGATATGCCACACTTTGAAGTGAATCTGCATTATTAACAAAATTCCCATCACTTTCTTAAGTCTATGCAATCAAAACAATTAATGAAGTCTTGTAGCACTTGCCGACCTCCACAGTAAAATACTTTTATCATGGCCAATTTCAAACTAAGTGTGACATTAATGAACATGGAATCGGGAAGCAATGTGCAGAAGAATAATATCATTAGTATTTTCGCTATAGCGATAAAGGTTCTCACAGACAACTTCAAAAACATAGGTAATAGTAAAATGTGACAAATAATTAGCAAGTCATAAGTTTTGAGCAGTTATGACTTTATTTTTGTAGACGTGAGGTCTTGCTATGTTGCCCAGGCTGATCTCAAACTCCTGGGCTCAAATGATCCTCCTGCCTTGGCCTCCAAAAGTGCTGGAATTACAAACATGAGCCACTGTTTTCGCCCCAACCTTTATTTTTAATATGATTTATTTCATTCAAAGTTTACCTAATTTTAGATAATGGCTCTATTTAACAACAAGCTGACAAAATTCATTAAATTTTAACAATTAGTATAAACAAGTGGTATAAAGACACATAAATAAATACTTAATGCCTCAGTCTTCTGGTTTTTGAGAATTTGAGTATGAATTTTCGTTCCACTTTGCACAAGCTAAGACCTCATCTCTTTTCCTAGACAGGCTGTTAAAACCCCTAACTCTCGAATACTAGACTATTAACCCCAGGCCCGTCCATTCTTTTGGGCAGCTAGGACATCAGTCTAAGTGCTGGCTTCTAGTTTCAACTTGGGTTTTGGCTCCTGCGTATTTTCCTTACTTTTTTTCCAGCTTATTATGCATTTAAATGAGTGTTTCTAAAATCTCATGTAGCACTTCTAAGTGTTTTGTCATGGGGAGGTTTTAAGATATCTGGTCACAATATTGCCTGGAATGAAAGGGTCCCATCTTGTGTTAGCACTCCCTAGAAATTTCTGACCTTGAATCTGACTCTGTATAAAGTTTTCCTGATTTTCAAAATTCAGCTTTTTAAGACTTAGTAATAATCAAGTTCAGTTTGTTTTATGCATGAAAACTTGTGGTTCTTCAGTGATTCTGGTAATTTGGCCTTCAAGAAGTATCTTCTGATTGCAAAAAAAGAGGACTAGTCCTAGGAATATGTGCCAGCAGTAAGAAGCATGTTGTTAAGTGCAGGGTTGCCTGCTGGATGCTTGATGTGGAAGCCTTCAATGTGTATATTTCAGAAGATGTGTAAAGGCAAGACTGTGGCAAATTCTTCCAAACTAGAGCATGAAAGAGTTGGTTCCTAACTTATAACATTCACATAAATTCATGAAAGGAAATGTGATTGATGAACTGAAGTAGAACAAACCATCCATGGAGGAAAAGAAAGAGAAGAATAGTCATGTTTCATTGACTTCTGAAATAGTCCCATAATTATAAAAACAAACAAGATGAACACAGAGTTTACTATGAAAAACAGTTGATGGGTAGATATGCAACATGGAACATGCAATTTTAAAATTTACCAACATGAACAGCAATACGTTGACCTAAAAATAAAAGTTCAGGCAACTGAATTGAATGATGCCTAATTTCCCAAAGTTGCTGTGCCATGTAAAAGGCTGCAGAGGAGGAAATACACATATTAATAAATACAATCAGAGACATATATGGAAATTAACACTGCTTAACATCAAGGTTGACTTTCCATACAAATATGGTTTCTTTTTTTTGCCACCACAGGAAGTTTCTGTTACAGTACTTGCCTCTGTTATTTTTATATATTGTGGAAACCTTGGTAAATTCTTTTGAGAATTAGCTGGGTCTTAAAAGAATCTCTTTGTTTCAGCAGAAAATATAGTCTGAGCACGTAAGTCTCCGTGATAGAAGGGCAAATGCTCCTGTGGCTATTTTTCACTTTTCAATTTCCCTTTTTGTTTTTCAATTTAAGTGGCATACTTAATTTTACTACCCTCATTATTTGGAAATATTATTGTATCGTGTGTTGTAACTTTCAGGATACTCTTCCAATAATAAGAATATATTTCCCATAAATTTAAATTAAGAAACAACAAAGTTAGTCATCAGTTATATAATTTTAACTGGTCCAGAATTAACTTTGTCTTAGAGAGGTAACAACAGACGCTTTGCTCCTTACCAAAATAAAAATTGAACTGTCAACTGTGTATTAAAAGAGCCCCTCATTAAATGATTATATTCCTCCTATCATATTTTCTCCAATTCAAATACATATTCATGTAGTATAAATTTCATTTTGTGCAGGAATGACAACCAGTTGTGTCAGGCTAGATTGATTTGATTGATTTGCTTAACAAATGTTTTCTTTCAGAAGATCCAATTATTCTTATAGGCCATCTTGGGGAATGCACACTTGTTCTACAGCTTGATTCCTAGCTGTGGATTCATTTAATCATGTTTCACTATAAATTCATGAACTGTAGATAGTGGTGTCCAAGCAATTTTTTCTTAAATTATTAATAGATACATCCAATGTTCGGTGTGGGTTTAAACTGTTGTCCCTGATACAAAGTATGTTTCATAACAAAAATATGATTTAATGCATAATTTATTTAGATTTAGCAAAGATGCAGGAGGTGCTTTTCGAAATGCAAACACTCTGAAAAACACTGCTGGATAAGTAAACACTGTGCTTTAAGAGAGAGTGTGTGAGGCAATAAATGTCATCCTCAACTCAGATAAACACTAAAATTATATTTATGTGATGATGGAGATGTTTTTGTGGTATCTAAGCACCTTTAAAACACAGCCAGGATTATTGATGAATATGCCCTTTACAGTTGCTTTGATTTGCTTGTTTTTTGTTTGCTTTGTAGTGATCTTTGACAGATAAAATTGTTTTTCCATTAATCCTCCTTCATTGCAATGTTTTTAAATCCCCATATGTTCTGATATTTCCAAAACAGTGAGTTGAGATATAAAACTTATCTGAGGAGATGACAGAGCTTTCCTCTTCATTTTAAACTGACATTTGTTATTGATTGGGTATACCTCTTCTCCCAACTTTGGGAACCTTCTGCATTGTTGGGAACCTTCTACATATCCAGGGGCAAAGGCGCTCTCCCTGGCTGAAATTTAACACCTCCAAATTAGTCCTTAATGTTTTTCATTTCAAAAGATGTTTGTTTTCTTAATCATTGAAAGATTTCAGTAATATTCTGAGAAATCTTCTTAGTGCTGATAACCTGCAATTTAGATAATGAAGCAATTTATGGCTATCCACTTACCTTTGGCTTTGCCTCAAATGGACAATCACATTTCTCCTTGCAGGGGTCCATAGGCTTTGTGTTGGTGTGTGCTTATGTTGATAGTGAGTCTGTGTGTGTGTGTGTGTGTGTGTGTGTGTGTGTGTGTGTGTATTTAATTATGGTTGATAGTCCAATAAGAAATAACCACATGAAAACAGCTTTAATATTCAAGTAGCATAAAATCTGAGATTCTCAAGGATCCCCAAGTTCACAATAAATGTATACATTATACTTGAGAACAGATCAACAAAGCCAAATTTAAATGAATGTGTTCAGCTTTAACCTGACTTAGTCATTAGTGAGGACATCCCACACCAGCCTTGCAGCTTGTTGTATTTGAACTTGGTTCCACAAAATAAAAATGTCTAAGAAAGTATAACAGAGGTTACCAGGTACTGGAGGGAGAAGGGAATGGATAATTGTTATTATTATTATGATTATTATTTTTTATTATACTTTAAGTTCCGGGGTACCTGTGCAGATCGTGCAGGTTTGTTACATAGGTATACATCTGCCATGGTGGTTTGCTGCATCCATCCCGTTGTCATCTACATTAGCTATTTCTCCTAATGTTATCCTTCCCCAACCCCCCCACCCCATGCTATGTCTCCCCTAGTCCTCCCACCCCATGACAGGCCCTAGTGTGTGATGTTCCTCTCACTGTGTCCATGTGTTCTCATTGTTTGACACCCAGTTATGAGTGAGAACATGCAGTGTCTGGTTTTCTGTTCTTGTGTCAGTTTGCTGAGAATGATTTCCAGCTTCATCCATGTCCCTGCAAAGGACATGAACTCATCCTATTTTATGGCTGCATAGTATTCCTTGGTGTATATGTGCCACATTTTCCTTGTCCAGTCTATCATTGATGGGCATTTGGGTTGGTTCCAAGTCTTTGCTATTGTAAACAGTGCCACAATGAACATACAGGTGCATGTATCTTTATAATAGAATGTTTTATATTCCTTTGGGTATATACCCAGTAATGGGATTGCTGGGTCAAATGGTATTTCTATTTCTAGTCCTTGAGAAATTGCCACACTGTTTTCCCCAATGGTTGAACTAATTTACACTCCCACCAACAGTGTAAAAGTGTTCCTATTTCCCCACATCCTCTCCAGTATGTTGCTCCTGATTTTTTAATGATCGCCATTCCAAGTGGCATGAGATGGTATCTCAGTGTGGTTTTAATTTGCATTTCTCTAATGACCAGTGATGATGAGCTTTTTTTCGTAAGTTTGTTGGCTGTATAAATGTCTTCTTTTGAAAAACGTCTGTTCATATCCTTCACCCACTTTTTGATGGGGTTGTTTGTTTTTTGTCTTGTAAATTTGTTTAAGTTCTTTGTAGATTCTGGTTATTAGCCCTTTGTCAGATGCATAGATTGCAAAAATTTTCCCCATTCTGTTGGCTGCCAATTCACTCTAATGATAGTTTCTTTTGCTGTGCAGAAGCTCTTAAGTTTAATTAGAGCCCATTTGTCTATTTTGGCTTTTGTTGACATTGCTTTTGGTGGTTTAATTATGAACTCATTGCCTATGCCCATGTCCTGAATAGTATTGCCATTGTTTTTAAAATTTTTAATTTTTTAAAATTGTTTTGAGACTGAGTCTCATTCTGTCACCCAGGCTGGAGACCAGTGGTGTCATTGATCATGGCTCACTGCAGCCTCCACCTCTGTGGCTGCTATGATCCTCTCACCTCAACCTCCCAAGTAGGTGGGACTCCAATTGCATACCACTACACCTGGATGATTTTTGATTTTTTGCAGAGCCAGGGGTTTTGCCATGTTACCCAGGCTGGTCTCCTGAGCCCAAATGGTCAACCCACCTCGGCCTCTCAAAGTGGACTACCAGTGTGAGCTGCTGCACCCAGCCTGCTTTTTAATGGGTACAGAGTTTCTGTCTGGAATGATGAAATTTTTCTGAAAGTATTACAGGTGATGGTGGCATAACATTGTGATCGGACTTAACGCTATTGAATTGTACACCTAAAAATAGTTCAAACGGCAAATTTTATGTCATATGTATTTTACCACAGTAAAAAGTTAAATAAATAAGTAGATAACATTTAAATGTCAAATTTTCACTAAAAATTGAGGAAGAACAACAAACAGGAAATGCTGAAAATGTTAGAAGCCTAAATGCCAAAGATCTGCCTTATTTATGATAGTAACTAGTGATATTTATATCTAATTTTTAGAAGAAAGGGTACCTATTACTCTATTTCACTGAAATAATAAACAAGTATTAAAGCTAAAGGAATATGCTATTTTTTTCACCTATGAGTCATCTAGAGTTACAAAGGGTGCCTTTTTAAGCATTCTGCAGGTCCTTCTGACTAGTATATTTAGATATATAGACCTCAAAATTACTAGTGATGAGGATGATAAATTATGATACATTTATGCTAATCCCATTTGTCCTTAATGGTCACAGTTGCTCAGTCTGATCCCTTGTCTCCCAGTATTTTCCCTAACCTAGCGCTTAAGTGATGATAGCAGAGGGTCACTCTGTTCACTTTGATTCTTCTGCAGACATCAATATTTTCACGATTCTGGCGTTTTCATGGTTTCATCTGTGACCTTCTCTTGCACTTGACAGAGTTGGTTGCGCATTCACAAATGATTCTGAGGGTGGGAATTGTTTTTTGTTTTTGGTTTTGGTTCTTTTTTTTTTTTGGTCAAAGCTCTCAGGTGCTGGACATTCATAAGGGAGAAATCGCAATTTCTCCAAAGCAATTTGTGCCCTCCACGGTGACTGGGAAGAGTTACATATCATTCCCTTCCACCCTGGCAGACACTGCAGTAGACATCTCCCCTTTTTAGAAGACTGTGCCCATCTTGGTAGTCTGAGGCTGCAAAGGATGCATTTGGAAAGCCTATGCTGTTTTTTCAATCTGTTACACAAAATTGCACAAATAATATTTTGTCTTTTATTACATACAAGATACATTCGAGTAAAATTTTAAATGTAACTTACATTTCTCAGGAAGATTATTTAGATAGTATCTGTGTTCTTTCATGCCTGCCACTCATACCAGCCTCTTATCTTCCTGGAACACTCTTTTCATCTCCAGTAAAAGGTGTCGTATTACTTCCTGCTTGACGCTTTCCTCAACTTGCCCAGATCAGCTTAATCTATTCAACTTACCAAGCAAGCTTAATTATTATTATGTGATATTAGGTCTGTTATTCTGTCCAGCTTTTGGAGCCCTCTAGAGCAGGACCGTGGCCTAACTCAGTTTTGCCATCTTTCTGATTCTATATCAATGTCTTTTTTTTTTTTGCTTCAATTCCCAGTAAGTCTTTTGTTCTTGAATGAATGAATAAATGGTGATGAATAAATGATGAATGAATGAATACTTAAGCAAATAGAAAAAATCCAGCCTTACATATTTTATTTATTTTTCTGTTTCTATTTTGCTGATAACTAATAATGACCTTGGAGTCAGAGAAGGGTTCAGTTTTAATTTCTATCAGTTAGAAGCAGCTTCACCTTGGATAAATTACCCAACCCCTCTCAGCCTCAGTTTCTTATTTTGTATAGTAATGATTATAATTATGATGACAAAATGAAGGAAGTCAGGTGATTAACATTAAGTAACAATCTCTTGACTAGAACTAATGGCAGCAGCAAAAGTGGACATAAGCAAAATCTTGAATTTTTTTCTATAGGAAAACTTGCAGCAGAGAAATAACAGCCAGGAAGATTCCTGGAGATCATTAGAAACAACGGATTAAAGGATTAAATTAGATACACAGGACATATTTCATAGGCTTTCTTTAACCTAAAATAAACGGGTTCTGTTTTAAAGGTTTGTTTCTGAGCCAGTTGGCTTAGAGCTCAGAAATAACATTCTTTCATACAAACAACATGCTAGTTGATGGCTCTGTTCTTAGCACAGCCTACAAAGTGTAGGTACTTTAGCATATGCAGTAAATAAAGAGTTAATAGTACCATTTCAGTTATTGTACCTACATTTTTCTATAGAGCAGTATATTCTGTGTTCATAATCAAAACTTCTAGTAGCACAGGAGACATGTGGAGGAAGTTAGTTAGAGAAGAAAATGTGACAATCAGACAGATCCAGAAAATACGACTTATGGAAATCAGGTAACGAAATGAAAATTAAATTTAAAAATAGGCTTTTATATCCATTTTCAAAGTAATAATCAAAATTAACCAAAAATCTCATAAATGAATCTTTAGGGAATATATTATGTGGGAAAGAACTGTGTGAATATTATTGTTAAATAGAACTAAATTAAAATCCTGAATTGATATGTAGGATCCTGGAATTGTGAGAAATGTATATAACTTCCTGAGTTTTAATTTCCTTATGTGAAAATGAGAACAATAATACTGGAAATAGTTGCCAATTAGAATTATAATGCCCTAAGTTATTAGGAATGTCTTTCCTGTATCATTTATCTTTTACTTTTGAACTCCAGCATTAGCTTGCATTCAAACACTTTTATGTGTGTGTGTATGTGTACATTTATGTATGTACATATGTATGTATGTGTCCATATATATGTATGTCTGTATACTCTCTATATATAGTATGTGTGTGTGTGTGTATATATATCCACCTGTGTGTGTATCTGTGTGTGTGACATGTGTGTATGTATATATATATGTGTGTATGGAGATATATGTATACACACACACACACACACACATAGTCCTTGAAACTGTTTTGTTGAAAACATCTCTATTATTCAGTTATTTTCTATAGAATTCTCACATTTTCCATGTATTTTTCTTAAGCTGCTTCTTTCTCTCCTCATCTTCATCTTGCCCATGCTTAAATGCTGTCAGATCACTCATGTTACTACCGTTTCCATTCATTTTGTTGCCTTCACTCTGTCTGTTCCATTGCCCTCGTGCTTTTTTATTTTCAGAACTTTTGCTCAAGTGTCTTCTCTTTTCTTCCATAGTCTCCCTAAAACCCATCTACCACTGTGAATATTTTTCTACTTCAATTGAACATTCTCACTTTAAGGTTTTATGGAGCTTTTAAACCCCTTCTTTGAATGTTCTTTTTTCTTTCTCCTTTTGACTCTTTATATTGTCATCTTTATCATCCTGAATGGTTCCTTCCAGCGCTCCCCTTCAGACTGGGGCTTTCAGTCCATCTTTGGTGGAATATTTAGTCTCAGTTTATTTCATTTTTATTCACTGTTGTCCTGGTTCTTGGCGTCAGAATTGCCTCTCCATACATAAGCCCTGTTTCTCCTTTTGTAGAACAGTTTTTCTGTATTTGTTTCTCCACATCTTGTTCATTCTAGCAACTTTCTTTTTTCTCCTGTGACTTTTCTTCCAACATTTGAAATCCAACACCAATTTATTTTCAAAGTCTTTCTTTTGAATTGCCATACAATATTCTAAACTTAAATCATGAAATCAGGGAATTTTAAAGGTAGAAAGAACCGTAAGTATCAACTTGGCCAGACCAAATGTATTACCAAGAAGGAAAGTAACTGTAAAATATCTTCTCGACTCCCAGCTTATAAGTATTGTCTTGCCCCCGCATACCACTGAAACATTAGGTTGAGTCATATCCTGTATTGATTATTAGTTTCCACCTGTATAATATTGACTTTTTTGTATTCAAAAATGGACTGATATAGCACATATGGTTGTCTTTAATTGCAGTAAAATACACATCATATGAAATTCATCATTTTAAAGTATATAATTCACTGACATCTGGTGCATTTATCATGTTGAGCAACCATCACTGTTATCTAATTCCAGAACATTGTTATCATCCCAAAAGGAAACTCCTTGCCCAAGACGCAGTCATTATCTAGTCCTCCCTCACCCCTAGCTCCTGAGAACCACCATTCTGCTTTCTGTCTCTAAGCATCACCTATTCTGGATCTTTCTTCTAAATGGAATCATATAATATGTGGCCTATTGTATCTGGCTTCTTTCAACACATATAGTTTTATAATCTGCTATTTACAACTTGTATATGGTTATATAACCTGAAAACATACATATATATGAAAAGTGTACGCGTATTGTAAACTTTCTGAAAAATAGTCTTTTACGTACACAGTGCCATTTTTTTTTTTTTTTTTTTTTTTGAGAGGGTCTCCTCTGTTACCCAGGCTGGAGTGTAGCGGCACAATCTCGGCTCCATGCAACCTTTGTCTTCCAGGCTCAAGCGATCCTCCCACCTCAGCCTCCTGAGTAGCTGAGAATAAATCAGTATGCACCACTACACCCAGCTCATTTTTATATTTTTGTAGAGACAGGGTTTCACCGTGTGGCCCAGGCTCACAGTGCCTTTTTATATTCCCAAGTTTTGCATGCTTTGTTTTTACCCATGCTAGTACTGTGACCTTTTTCTACAACTCAAACAGCTTTCCTGATGTTGAGTGTAATTCGTGGAGCATACAGAGAAGCTTGTCCCAGTTGTCCTGTGGAACACTTGCCTGCCTTTCACAGACCTGCATGGGAAGCTGCCAGCAGACATCAGTCCCACTTGACAAAGATCCTTCATTCATTCTGATTTTTGTCCTGCAGTCTCTAAGTAAATCCAAGATGTAGACTGATAGGAAGCTCCCCAAAACTCCTCACTTACCCCAGGTTTAGTAACTCTATGTATGTCCACAACTAAAGGCCATCTCCTTCAACATCCACCATCTTCTAGCATAGTGGGAACAAAGAGATTTGTCACACCTACGCTCTAGAGATGTCCCCTTGACAACCACTTTACTTCTCCATCTTGGTTGCCTCTTCCCTCCACCAGTGACCTCTGCCCACTTTTTCGGACCACTGCCTTAAAAGTCCTGTGTCACTGTCCTCTTTAACAGTGGAGAAAGGCCCCTTCTGTGCCATTGACCAAGGGATGAATGCTGACAGGTCACATTTCTTTTTATCCCTGCCCTTCTTTTTATTGTATTTTTTATTACTTCCACCACCACACCTTTTGATATCTTCTTGCCAGTGTGAAGTGCAGAAGAAAGGTGGTTATTTGGTACCTAACTCTTGAATGAACACGTACACGCACATACACACACACACACATACCTGCCAAACACAAATTTGTTAATTTTCAGTAATAATACAGTCTGGATCTATATGAAGGAAGTGAACTTTCCCCAAATGCATTATAATCTACAGAGAGCACCAGCTTTAAAGACAACAGGGTTCAATATTCATTATTATGCAGATTGGTATCAATCAATTAACAAACAACAGTTTACCTTCTGCCACCAAGAGTGTGCCCAAGAGAGCACCTACATGAAAAACAGAGTCATCTACTCATTGAGGACATCACAAACTGCAGGTACAAGATTTGAAATTACTGCTTGTATGTCCTTAGCACAAAATCACATTTCTAGGCAAAACTATACTATTTTTTTGTGAGCAGAATATGGTTATAGGAGCATCTCCTACACAAGTAAGAGCTGTTCACAGGAATGCTGAGATGCTGGAGGAGGCTGTTCTAGTTACATGTTCATTGGATTCATCCCATTTTAATTAACAATCAGAGTCCTCACAATATTATTTCGGGTTGGGTAACTGTTTTACTCTTGCAACGCAATAAATCTTACTTTAAAAGAATTTAGCAGATATCTCTTAATGAAAACTGCTTTAATGTTTTTACCTTCTACCTTCTTTTTATCCACCTTTATCCTGACAGAGAAGTTAGCACTTATTAATCTATTTCCTCTTCCCCCTCTTTTCCCTTGTGTGTGTCTTTCCTACCTTCAACTACCCCGGTGAATTTGTTCAGTGTTTTGGCTGACTCACTTCTTCAGCTAACTACCGCTTACTACTACAGCCACCCTATCTCATCCTGGAAGGTTGACAGAAATGAGAACATCTTAGTAAAGCAAATATACAGCTCCCTTTTTATCAGCTGTCCAGGCCTCTTGCTGTCTTTGGTTGGTCGCCTGGAACTGCTCTCACCCTTTTTCTTCCTCCCACTCTCTCCACAATGCCCCTGATAGCTTCTTTCAAACTTGCAAACAGTTTTCAGACTCTTGTGACAATTCTGCCAGCAAGGTACATAGTGCATAACAGTTAATACATATGATTATCTTTTATCATGGTGGATTACTGATTGCAAAGATTGGGCTTCAGAACCCTGGCTTCCAACATCCAAATATGATTCTTTTTTTTTCCTGTTGCCAACAAAATAGTGATATTTATCATGTCAAAGTTAAAACTAGTCAGGCTGTGTTACAGCAGAAATCTGTATTAAATAGAAACCATGACTATTTGTTTCTCTGGGCCAAAAGTCAGGAAGGATTTTCTCCAAAACAGAATTGTGGAATATTTGAGGATTAGTATGTGCAGACACATCTTGCTCTTTCCACTTTCGGCCCCAATCCTAAATGGAGATGACACCATCAATTAATCAAACAACACATATTTATTCAGCACATACCCTGCACTAAATGGAATTAAAGCGAAAAGAGCTACACTTTTCAAATGATGTGAAGGGCAAAAATATCTCTGTGTTCAACTGCGTATGTTTGTTTTAAACAGATGGCCAGGCACCCACTTCTATTTATCTGCATTTCATTGACTTTCTTTCCAAATGCATACTCTGCAGCCACAGCCTCCTTTGGAAATTTTCCTTCTTTTAAAATGGTTACAGAAAATCCTTCCACCACTTTGTTCTTTTCCGAATGACTCGTCTAGAATCTAGATAAAAACAGCCGCGAACAGATTACTTTAAAAGTATTTTACAAATTACTGTCTCTTCTTTCAAGAAATATCTATTGATATGGTATCCCCAAAATTGACCCAGAATCTAAACCCATTTGTAGGCAGCCTGTGAAGGATAACATTTCTGGGCCTCCAAGCATCAAGAATTGTAAATGGGATGAGAATTGTGTGTCTTCAGTGTTATTGCACTAGTACATAACTATTTAGCGAGCTTATTATATGATCTGTAAAAGTAAATAGTCATAAACTATTTACTATTCAAATATTAATATAAATAAACTATTTTTATTCTGCCCTCTGATGCTTTTATTATTATTTTAAATTTCCAGTTATATTTTAGATATAGGAGGTACTGTACAGGTTTGTTACATGGGTGTATTAAATGAAGGTCATGAGCATAGCACCAAATAAATAGTTTTTGAACCCATGCTCCCTTCCTGTCCTCCCCCTCCACTAGTCTTCAGTGTCTATTATTCCCATATTTATGTCCACATGGGCCCAATGTTTAGCTCCCACTTATACGTGAGAAAGTGAGCTATTTGGCTTTCTGTTCCTGCATTCATTGGTTTAGGATTATGGGCTCTAGCCCCATCCATGTTGCTGCAAAGGACATTATCTCATTCTTTTTCATGACTTCATAGTATTCCATGGTATATATGTACCACAATTCCTTTATTCAGTTTGCCATTGATGGACATCTAGGTTGATTCGATGTCTTTGCTATTGTGATAGTATGGTAATGAACATATGAGTGCCATGTCTCTTTGGAATTATGATCTATTTTCCTTGGAGTGTACACCCAGTAATGAAACTGCTATGTCAAGTAGTAGCTCTGTTTTACATTCTTTGAGAAATCTCGAAACTGCTTTCCACAGTGGCTGAACTAATTTACATTCCCGACAGCAGTGTATAAGCATTCCGTTATCTTTGAAGCCTCAATTATTTTTGACTTTTTAATAATAACCATTCTGACTAGTGTGAGATGGCATCTCATTGTGGTTTGGATTTGCATTTCTCTGATAATTAGTGATGATGAGCATTTTTTCATATGTTTGTTGATTGCTCATTTGTATGTCTTCTTTTGAAAAGTGTCCATTCATGTCCTTTGCCTAATTTTTAATAGGGTTATTTGTTTTTTTCTGCGTTGATTTGTTTGAGTTCCTTATAGAGTCTGGATATTTGACCTTTGTCTGGTGCATACTTTGTGAATATTTTCCCCCATTCGATAGGGTATCTGTTTACTCTCTTGGTAGTTTCTCTGGCTATGCAGAAGCTCTTTAATTTAGTTTGATCCTACTTGTGAATGTTTCTTTTTGTTGCAGTTGCTTTGGGGGACTAGTCAAAAATTATTTGCCAAGGCCAATATCAAGAAGAGTATTTTCTGAGTTTTCTTCTAAGATTTTTATAGTTTGAGGTCTTACATTTAAATCTTTGATCTATCTTGAGAAAATGTTTGTATATGGTGAAAGGTAAGAGTCCAGTTTTTACACATCCTAGCCAGTTATCCCAGAACCATTTATTGAATAGGGATTCTTTTCCTCGTTGTTTGTTTCTGTTGGCATTGTCAATTATTAGGTGGTTATAAATGTTTGGCTTTATTTCTGAGTTTTCTGTGCTGTTCCATTGGTCTATATATCTGTTTTTACCAGTACCATGCTGTTTTGGTCACTATATAGCCTTATAGTATAGTTCAAAGTTGAATAGTGTGGTGCCTCTGGCTTTGTTCTTTTTGCTTGGGGCTGCTTTGGCTATTTGGGCTCTTTTTTTGGTTCCATACGAATTTTAGAATTTTTTTCTAATTCTGTAAAAAATTATGTTGGTAGTTTTATATTTAATCTGTCAATTGTTTTGGGCACTAAGACAATTTTCACGATACTGATTCTTTCTATACATGAGCATGGAATGTTTTTCCATGTATTTGTGTTGTCTCAGATATCTGTGTTATCATTCTCTTTGTAGAAATCTTTCACCTCTTTGGTTAGCTATATTTCTAAATATTTCAATTTTTTGTGGCTACTGTAAATGGGATTGTATTATTGATTTGATTCTCAGCCTGGACATTATTGGTATATATAAATGCTACTCACTTTTGTACATTGATTTTGTATCCTGAAATCTTATTAAAATTATTTATCAGTTCTAGTAGCCTTTTGACAGTCTTTAAAGTTTTCTAGGTATAAAACCATATTGTCAGCCAAAAATGACAATTTGACTTTTTTTTCCTATTTATATGATTTTTATTGTTTCCTGTTACCTGATTGCTCTAGGAAGTACTTGTAGTACTATGTTGAGAAGGAGTAGCACATAAACTATTGAGCCAGTTTATTATCTGATCTAATATTCAGAAATAAATGCTCTTACCTTCAGATTCCTTTAATGGATAAAGCTATATCTGGACCCTCTTAATCTATGCTAACACACCTTAGTTGAGTAGGTGGCCTGTCACTACCGTGATAGACTACATCTCAGGGGCCAGCCAGTATCCTTCTTAGGAGTCAGGCACTATTCTAATTATTTTATAGGTACTATTCATTTATTCTTCACAATAACCCTGTGACCCAGTGTTATCTCTATTTTACAAATGAGGAACTAAAGCATACAAATTTTACGTAAACTGCTCAAGATCACGCAGCTAGTAAGTGTCAAAGCTGGGGTTTAATTCCAGATAATCCAATTTCCTTTCTGCCTCTAAAAAACCTTTACAGGTTTAGTTTTTGCCTTACTTATTTTATCTAGCCTCATGAGGGAAACAACTGTAAGTAATCTTCCACACCCTCAGGCATGTTCCTCTGTAGACTGCACATCTTCTCATGAGGGAGTGAAAAGGTGGGAAAAACAAATCACTGATCTCTTCAACTTTAAGCAGTATGTCCTCCTTGCTGGTATTTCCTCAAGCTTAGAAGGTGGGCTTTATCCTCTGTGGGCTCCTGTGGCCCTAGTCTTACTAGAGAAGAACTATTTTAATACGGTGGGTAGTCATGGATGAAATATACACCAATAAATTTTTACAAAGTGAACACTCAGTTACTGATTTGAGCATATCTTCCAGGATAAGTTTGACTGAATGATCTATATCATTCCCTTGAATCCTGCCCATAACCCATCACAGTTACGGAACTCAGTAGGCAGCAGTGTGTTTTGCAATTGCGGATAACTTCTCAATTCCTTCAACTACACCACAATCAGAAAGTCCTATGATTTAGGATTCAGTTCTCTGCTAAAATATTCATTGGATGGAAGATGAAAGAAGCATGGCAGAAGGGAGTTACCAGAGAGTGAGGGTAAGGAGCAGGAATGAAAGCAACAAAAATGGCAGACAGGATGCTGAGGTATATAAGGTTCTCTTCTAGTCTGCCACTTCTGGAGGGAGCATCTCTAAACATTTAGAAATACTAAAATACTTCACAATTTGGAGCCCAAGTTTTTTTCCATCTGATTTGATTTTCTTCAGTAGCCTTAGACTCCTAGGTCTCTATGATGCTGAAACCACTGTGCTGTATTTGACATTATGCAGAAAAAACCAACAGTTTATTGCTGGAATTTTTTTTAATCTTCCCAACTGGTTGGTTGTTTTGGCATCCTACTGGGTGTCACTAGATGCCATTTAAAACAGATTACTTAAATCTGAATATTAAGAGGAAATTTTAAAATCTAAAATGAGAACCTATAAATAATCTCTTTAGTCCAAACTGGCTGGCCAAACAATAAAATAAACCTATAATAAAATTCTGCACATGGAGCAACTAATCTCTAAAATTTAAATTACCATTGTATTTACCTCCAGCCAGGTGTTTGGAAAGTAAATAATGTGAAGCAGTGATTGAGATAAAATATGGTCTTACATGAAAAAATCAGTTTTTCCACCTTTCTCTTTTTATATTCAAGTTAAGAGTAGCCCAGTAAACTTTTAAAAGTTGAAATATATTTCCAAAAGAAAAAAGATTCATTATTTATTGTTATGTTGTTGACATACCAGAGTAACATAATAGCTTTTGAAATGCATAGACCATCACAATTACTTTTAGTGATGAAAAGAGACATTCACATGCTTTGATTTGGCCAATATATCCCAGACATTATTTGTCATTAGCTCAGAAAATAGTTCAAAGATGGAAGAGATGATGAACTTCTACTAAGATTTCAGAGGAGACTTGAAAGTTTAGTTTGATTGCCATGCTGCCAACTTCATATGTTTTCGTGCTAAAATTGAAATCCCCCCCCTTTTTTTTTTTTAACATCAAATTGAAACAGCAGAGGTTTTAGGCAATTGCCAAGGTATTTATTTGTTCAGCTAGCGACTTCTACTAAAATATTTGAGCCATACTAGCTTCACCTAGCTTGAAGCTAATATTAACAGGAGCTGTAGTTGGCTGCTGTTTATTAAGACTCCACTATTCATGAGGCTGTTCACCAAACATGTTACATAAATCATTTCTAGTCCTCACAACAGCCCATTCAGGTCCATATTATCATGTCCATTTCACAAGTGAAGAAACAAGTTCAGAAAAGTTAAGATCACATGGCTGATGAGTGTTTGGACCATATTGCTTGCCTGATAAAATGTAGTCCATTACTATAAGTTCCCCACCACCATGGTTGTAAATTCCATTTCACCTAAAATAGCAGCAGGGCTGACAGTCCAACTTCAGCAAAGTTCCTGCATAACATATTTCATCTTCAATAAGTAATGGCATCTTTTTAACCCATAAGCATCTGATAAGATTTTCTTGTTGAAATTAATTCTTGATAAGAATGGTCTTATGAAGGCATATAGAAAGAGAGATGTTGTGAAAGTTACCCCAGAGGATTTAATTCACTAACAGTAGTCAGCAAAAAAAAAAAAACAAGTATACATATATATACTTTTTTTTTCTTTCTTTCTTTCTCTTACCTGAATTCTCTCTTGCTCATACTACTCCCAGTTCCTAACCCAGGGCTCCTACATTCTAAGCAGCCTCGAAATATCTACCAAAAGACTGAATGCAGAAATGATTAAGTGCCTGAAGGAATAAACACATAAATAAACAACAATACTTATCTACGTATTAGTTATTCTTAAAGTTCTGTAATGTGGTGACATAGATTAACATGTCCTTTGAAATTTGAATCCAGTTGATAAAACCTAGAATAACAAGTTAATCTATTATACAGATGCTGTTTCTGTCACCCCAAGAAGCACTGTAAAGTGGTTCCGATGTATTATAAATTAAATATGATCCCTTCTTTGCTCTTTGAACAGAAAATGACTAGAAGATGAAAGTGTGTAAGCACGTACAGTGGTGTTTATAAACCTTAGTTGGACTGAGTGGAATATTTCACAGCAATGGCAATAGGTGCTTGTAATCAAACTCTCAAATATTGTGTGACAGTTGTTCTTATTAGCGTTATGTCATCATTAATTAAGATTTCTTGAAGCAAAATCCATCATGGAGAATTCATCATACCGCTTGTATCTGAAATTTAATGGCATATTTTTATATGACGTATACCAGTCTCCGAAAGTGTGCAGCATTTTTTTTATATTCCTTACGTCCTGCTTGGATATTACTTTTACAATGCATAATTGGCTATTTCTCTTGTAGATTTGATCCCAATCCTCTAGATTTTCCAAGATCACTATGAATATTATTAAGTAAGCAAAATCACGAGGCATGGAGAAAAGTGCTTTTACAAAAGGGTTTTAGAGGTCTTGATGACCTTCGTTTTTTTCTCCTTTAATGACCTCACCTATTCTAGCTACTGAACAAAATCTGAAAATAAACTCTTTTACTTATTTGTGATTACCAAATAAAATAGAAGTGTGCAATGGTATAGGCTCTGATGGGAAAATTTTGTAAACACCAGGTGGAGAGGGCACACAGGTGATGCAAACGTCTTTCACATTTTCAAATGTCAGCTGTTCTCAAGAGAGGAAGCTTAAATAAACATCATTTATAGTCTTAGCAGATGTTATCAATTCATAACACTTTAATTGTAGTTTTCCAATATCAGTGCTGTTAATAACAGTTCAGAGAGGATCCGCTGTGCTTTGATTTTAATCAATGGTCATTTTAAAAATAGCTGTGCTAAATGGCGTATGTTGTCTTTGAATCATCTCCCTTAGACAGATGGTGTCTCTGGAATTGTTGTGACATTTCATTGTTGCTGGTGGCTGATGACTCATTGTAGGAAAATCCTTGTGTATACAATACGTGAAAATAAGATTGTTTAGTGTTCTTTCCTACAGCTAATTTTCAAACAGAATTTCAACAGATGTGACAATTTTACCAAGATGTTGTCAAAATAAGAGCAACCCACTGACAAATGAAATCTGGCTCATGTTCAGCCCTTTGGTACCATTCTGGTTTGTTTCAAGTATCAGGAGACTTTGTATCAATGTCAGCCCTGATAACTTGACCATTTCAGATGGCACACTGTCAATTTTCTCATCCTTCCTAATGACTCACTTTGCAATCGAGATGCAATACTTCCTGGTTTTTCTTTTCCTCCACCTCCCCCACTCACATATTACCAAAGAAGCAATGTTTGTAACTGATCTTTAGTTGTTTGGAAATAAAATGAGATCATCTACTAGAGAGACCTTTAGAGGTCATGGAGAAAAATGATCCATGGTAAAGGAACTCACAGGGACCTAAGGAATTTCAGGTTTAGCTGCAAATGTTAGACTTATAACCTTGCATAGTTAAAAAGGTAACTCCTATGACAATTCAGAGTCATTGCATCCTCGACTAACATGGTGGGACTAACCCTGAGAAAGTGAAGTCAACACATAGTGATATCATGCATTAGTTTAAGTGTAAAGAAGGCCATAAAAGGAGCCCATTATTTACAATGGAAACTGGATGAGCAATAACATTAAAATACTGGGCTTCATTACAGTGAGCTGACACAACAGAATATTCAGAGCCACTTAAAGTAGCCCAGCACAAAAGCCTTTAATGATGTGTCATCCCCTAGGAGGGCTAATCAGAAGCAGATAAAAGAGGGGAGACGATAATGTTTGTGCACAGTAAATCCTATTTTAAAAGAATAATGGCATCAAGGTGTAATTTGGTTTTTAAGAAGAAGCAAGTGGTGTGTATGGTAAAATGTCATAACTATCTGCATAGCAAATTTTATTTCTGATCAGGCTTCCAGAAATATCCAGAGGGCAGAAGTGTGACTGAAAGCAATACAGTGAAAATTCTATTGTTTCTCCTGTTTCTGAAGTGACTGGTGTTGTAATCATACCACATTATTCACCTATTAGAAAGAGAAAATAGCCTAAAGTTTTCCGTTTCCATTATGGCTCTAGTGATTCTCATTCTGTTCCACAGATTTCTACGTGGGAATAAAAGATGTTATAGCATTCCACACATTGCAGAAAATAGCTTACACTCAAAGCCCTTATCAGGAGAAGAAAGTTTTAATACCATCGCTACCATATGCAAGGAGAGAGACGGCAGTCATTTAAAAAGATAGTTATCATTTCATGTTTAATAATTATCTCCTTAATTATTACGTTTTTGGAAATATTTAAGTATTAAATATAAAGTTAGTAAGTATTTGGGAAACACTATGAGTCTTTTTTTTTTTTTTTTGAGCAATGGAAGTTTGGTAGTTTAAAAATAACCACGGATGTTTTGCAATTCATTCGGTCAAGAGGAGGAGACTGCTTCCCTTTCTTTTATTTGGGTTGGCCTTGTACCTTGCTTTGACCAACAGGATAGATGTGATGCCATGGGACTTCTGAGCTGAGGACTTGAGAGGACCTGTAGCTTCTTTCTCTCTCACCCTCTTAAAAATCGGTCACCAAGTGGTAAACTTAACTAGCCTCCTGGAGAGGCCAGTAGAAAAGAACTGAGGTGTCCTTGCTACCAGACTGTTATCTGCCAGGTACGTGTAGACAGCCAACTTAGAACATCAAGTCCTTGTCAAACCACCAGATGACAGCAGCCTCATAGGTCACCTCAGAGGAGACCAGCAGAAAAACTGACCAGCTGAGCCCAGCCAAAATCACCAACTCCCGGAATTACGAACGAATAAGGGACAATTGTTTGCAGCCACTACATGTTGTGACAATATTTTAGGCAGGAAAGTATTCTGAAACAGTAGAGTGAAAAATTAGATCCAGCCTGGCCAGCCCTCTCCCCACAGCCCAGCACATCCATCAGCTCAATCTCTCCTGCCCTGACCACAGGCCACTTATAAAAGGAAAGAGCACCATGATCCCGACATAAACTCTGTGCTGTCACACCTCCTGGGGAAAATTATTCTACTTAGCCCATAGATTGAGTTAAATTACAAGCTCAGGGATCACCTCCTGGGGCACCTTTGCTTGTATGGTCCACCTTAATGCCAAATGATTCTATCCTTCTTAGTGTCACTGGCTGCAGGCAAACCTGCTTGACTCAAGTAAACTTGACATAATAGGAAATAAGAATGTAACCATTGTGCAGCAAGCCAGGGATAGAACAGATCCTCAAAGATTTGAGTGGGTCCCCATCTCCTACACTTGTCTAAAACAATATAAAAGAGTGAGCCAAGGTATATGTGAGCAAATGTATACTTCTTTTACATGGTAGACTTTTCTTTTCTTTTTTTTTTTTTGCTTTGTATAGGCTACCAGACCTCTGCTTTTGAACACACCTCGGATGGGTAACTCACTTATGCTTTTGATCTTCTGTGTATCCTTTGCTATGTTTGTTTGCTTGCCCAAGAACTAACAAAAGTATAAGCAACTTTAGCCCAGCCCAAGTCATCAACTTGGACAGTCTTTGTTGTCAAACCTAAAACAGATATTAAATTCTTTAGGAGCAAAGGAGAATATACTATCAGTTTTGTTTGTTTTCTCTTCTTCTTTTTTTTTGTGAGATGGGTCTCGCTGTCACCCAGGCTGAAGTACAGTGGCATGATCATGGCTCACTGCAGCCTCAACCTCCTGGACTCAAGCAGTCCTCCCACCTCAGCCTCCCAAGTAGCTGAGACTACAGGCACATGCCACTAAGCCCGGCAAATTTTTTAAGATGTTTTTGCAGTGACAGAGTCTTGCTATGTTGCCCACGCTCATCTCAAACTCCTGGGCTAAAGCAATCCTCCTGCCTAGACCTCCCAAAATGCCAACACTACAGGCGTGAGCCACTGTACCCAACATGTTTTGTTATTTTTTTTTAAAGTTTAGACTGAAGGTGATGTCACAGATTTAAACAATCTCTCCCTAACCAAACTTTGGATGGTAAGGCAGAAGGAAGTGTGAGAAAGGGAAACTGGAGGGAAGGTCTCCAAATACAGAAAAGGATGATGATGAAAAATATTCACACATGTGGTGGTTTTGCTACTTTTTTCTCCCTTTCATTTCCACAAGCATTTCTTGAGCAACTGCAATGTGACAGTCACTTTGCTGGGGGCTAAGGAGACTGAGATGAGTAAAGCGTGACATTTTCAGTCAGAAGTTTATAATCCACTGGTAAATGCAAATGAATAATTATAATTCAGTGCTACATATACTATGATTAAAGTATTTGCAACGATGTACAAAAGTAGTGGTTTTAATTTTGAATAATGAGAGAAGAGAGCAGGCACAACCTCTAAAAACTGTACTGCTTCCCAGCACCAAATACGCTTAAGTATTGGAAATGATTTGTTTGCCATACCTACATGCTCATGTTTGCTTAAAAAGATTGCAAATTCTGTGTATCTCTTTTTATTTACCATCCTCAAGCACAAGTAGAAACTCAATAAATATTTGTGATTCCTGATGCAACAAATGTTTCTGCTTCCCCTCACCTGCCTGAGTTATGCACCTGTAAAACATCTTTCTGCTGTTCATTCTGCACTATGCCTGTCATTATTTGGACCTAGGAAGACTTCTATTTGATTATAACCAAGTAAGGCATGACAGTATTTAAGGAAAATCCTAGAGAATTCATTTAATGCATTAAATTGACTTTTCAGAAAAATAATGAATGAGAGTGTTCTAAATATTCTTACTCTCTTTACCAGTCAGAATTCATTGTAAGCTCTCAGAACATAGATATCAGAACTTATTACTACCTCAAACACCACACACATTGTAACCCTTTAATAACTGTTGACAAATTGACAGAATAGATCTTCTGTAAACATAAGCTAATAGGTAATCCCCTGGGCATTGACTCCATAAAAATTAAATGTCATCTTCTAAGACTTTTCTAGAAATGCTTATGAGCATATGAGTAAAAACAAAGAATTAGGAGTGCTCATTTTAAGATAAAATTTGTAACTGAATTTTTTTTCTTTAATTCCCCTGAACTCAGATCTTTCAAAAGAACTTCAATATAAGGCATAGCTTTACTGTCTGGTGTACTTAGTAAAATGCTCATGTAAGAGGAATGAAAGAATGTCCCTGATTGATATGGAATAGAGACTAGGCCTTCAAGAGTTCAGGGCATTAATAATACTTAGAAAATCATTGCTTAATACATTTAAATTTTAATATTAAAGAAAAATATAAAGTGTGGAAGATTAAAGGTCTTTAATATTTTAAACTTCTGTAGCCTTATCCGACGGCATTTCTATAATCACTTTATTCTGTTTCTAAGTAATTGGCTAACACAATTAGCTTTAAAAAACAGTTTTTAATATTCACAAATCAGTTCACTTGCATTATACTAGTTTTCTGTAAGGGAATGCATTCTGTTAATATAAGACAATATTCAGAGAGTGATTTCTTCTTTGTAGGAAAAACCTATTCAGAAGAAGCACATGCTTGGTACAAGCCACCTGGAATCAAAGACTTGGAGAAAAGTCACTTTTAATCCAATTAAAACAGCCATACACTTTCATATCCTTTTTAAACAAAATTTCAAATTAAAAACCTTTATAGATTTCCTTAGACTGGCTGTGGCATACATAAAAGTGATTCTATTATATCCTATTCTAATGAACAGGGATTATGGAAATTTCCATAGATCTCTTCTTAGTCCTGTTTAATAGGAAATATATATTACATACATATTTATGAAAATAACAAATTAGCGTTTAAAGTATGCTGTACTGCCAAGGATCAATATAGAACTATTTGGAATGACATGGGAACTAAAAGGCTTGAGAAATTTTTGATGTTTGACATTGGTATAATATTTGATTTAATTTTCCCCAGTCTCTCAGTATTTCTGGATCTGACAAAGATATAGGCATCTCCTGAAGATAATGGTTTTTTACTAGGCAAAAACCCTTAAGATGTCTTGACACTAAATATTTAGAAGATGCTCAGAAGCATGAAGAATAATCTAGCACCGCCGGGCGCGGTGGCTCATGCCTGTAATCCCAGCACTTTGGGAGGCCAAGGTGGGTGGATCACGAGGTCAGGAGTTCAAGAACAGCCTGGCCAAGATGTTGAAACCCCGTCTCCACTAAAAATACAAAAATTAGCTGGGCGCAGTGACACGCACCTGTAATCCCAGCTACTCAGGAGACTGAGGCAAGAGAATTGCTTGAACCTGGGAGGTGGAGGTTGCAGTGAGCCGAGATCGTGCCATTGCACTTCAGCCTGGGTTAAAAAGAAAGAAAGAATAATCTAGCACCAACTGAAGAGGTAATAAAAATGTGATACACACTGTGGTCATCTTCCCAGCTATGTTCTACTTCTCTCCAGTTTTATAGCAGCTGGGTGGTTTGAAAGGGGTTGATATTAACTATGGTTTGATATTGATTAGATTAGTTCTATCAACAAAGTCCATTTTCCTAGTGATTCATTCATATATGGACACATGTCAGTTCAGCATAGAAAAATGCGGAGAGTTAGTATTCCATTGTGTACATGTATTGTGATGGGCTTTAGAAAAAGGTTCCCTTTTTTCCTGCAGTGAGAGCTACTAGAAAGGACCTTCACTGTCCCTGGATGTAGAGAAGAAAACCTAGGGTCCCAACTGTGCTTAGCATCATGTAGAACACAGGATGAAGTGTACCCCAGTGATGCCTAAGCAGGTAGAGAAAACGCATACAGTTCCTTGGTGATATCATTTAGCTGCAAACCCAAGCAACCATGAAGCTATCCTCACTCCTGCACTTCCCTGTTGTTACTCTTTGCTCCATTTTGCAGTTGAAGGCCTCCTAGCTAACACCATTGACAAACTAAGACTTTATTTTACACTGTTTAAAATTGAGGTAAAATATACATATAAACTATACTATCTTTACCATTTTTAGTGTATAGTTCAATAGTAATAAATACATTTATATCCCTTTTTTTCCTTCATCTGTCCCTCCCCTCTATTCTTCCCAGCCTCTGGTAGCCACCATTCTACTCTCTATCTGTATGAGATATACCTTTTTAGCTCTCACATGTGAATGAGAGTTTGTGGTATTTGGCTTCCCGTGCCTGGCTTATCTCACTTAACGTAATGGTCTCCAGTTACATCCACGTTGCTGTAAACGACAGGATTTCATTTCTTCTGGCTGTATAGTATTCCACTGTGTATATGTACCACACCTCACCAGGTATGAATGTGTTCATTCTCCAGTTGAGGTTAAGGGACTTACTGAAATTCTATATGGTCTATGGCCAGACTCACTGAATGCACCCAATCTCGTCTAAAGTTCTGGACAGTGATTGAGTCACATGTTACAGGACAATTAAAAAAATAAAAATCTTAAGAGCCTTCTTATATTTATTCTTTCCCATTTTTCCATAGAGTGTGTACCTAAGCTAAATCTCTAGGGATTTTCATTATCCATTCATCTGTTAATGGGTATTTGGATCAATTCCATGGTTTGGCTGTTGTGAATAGTGCTACAGTAAACATGGAGTGCAGATATCCCATTGATTTCCTTTCTTTTGGATGTATATCCAAGCAGTAGAATTGCTGATCATATAGTAGTTTTATTTTTAGTTTTTTGAGGGACCTCCATACTATCCTCCATAGTGGCTATGCTAATTTACTTCTCCCCACCCCAAGGATTACCTTTGCTCCACACGATTGCTAGCATCTGTTATTTCTTGTCTTTTTGACACAAGCAATTCTAATTGGGGTGAGATGATATCTCACTGTGGTTTTTATTTTCATTTCTCTGATGATTAGTGATGTTGAGCATTTTTTCATATAGCTATTGACTATTCATACCTCTTATTTTGATAAATGTCTGTTCAGATCTTTTTCCCATTTTTAATCAGACTATTTTTATTTTACTTTTTTGCTACTGAGTTGTATGAGCTCCTTGTAAGTGCTGGTTATATCACTTGTCAGACGGACATTTTGCAAATATTTTCTCCCATTCTGTAAGTTGTCTTTTCACTTTGTTGATTTTCTTCCACGGAAGCTTTTTAGCTTGAAGTAATCCCATTTGTCTCTTGCTGCTTTGGTTGCCTGTGCTTTTGAGATTCTATGCAAAAAATATTTTTCCAGACCAATGTCATGGAGCATTTCCCCAATGTTTTCTTTTAGTAGTTTCATGGTTTCAGGTCTTAGATTTAATCGATTATTTCAATAGATGCCAAAAAAGCATTTGAAAAAAATTAAACATTCCTTTATGATAAAAATCTTCATCAAAATGAGTATAGAAGGAACATACCTCAGTATGCAGATATGTAGGACTACACCTCATAATAAATGTCATATATTACAGTCTCACAGCTAACATTGTACTGAATGGGGAAAAAATGAAGGCCTTTCCTGTAAGGACTGAAAAAAGGCAAGGGTGCCCACTCCCACCACGAGGTGTTATTCAGTGTAATACTGGAAGTCCTGGCCTTCTGGTACAAAACAATTAAACAAGAGAAATAAAGAACATCCAGATTGGAAAGGAAGAAGACAGATTAGCCTTGTTCACAGATTACATGATGTTCTACCTAGAAAAACCTAATGACTTTACCACAAAACTGTTAGAACTGATAAATTCAGAAAAGTTGCAGGATACAAAATCAACATACAAAAATCAGTACCATTTACATGCACTAACAGCAAACAATCTGAAAAAGAAATCAAGAAGGCAATCTTATTTACAATGGCTACAAAAATGTAAAATACCTAGGAATCAATCTAACTGAAAAAGGAAAAAAGATCTATACCAGGAAAATTATAAAACTCTGATACAAGAAATTGAAGAGGCCACAAAAAAATAGAAAGATATTCTATGGTCCTGGTTTAGAAGAATTAATATTTTTTAAATGACAACACTACCCAAAGCAATTTACAGATTCAATACAATTCCTATCAAAATACCAATGATATTCATTGCAAAAACAGAAGAAAATGCTAAAATTTATATGGAACCACAATAAAACCCTGAATAACCAAAGCAATCTTGAGCAAAAACTATAAAAATAGAGGCATCACATTACCTGACCTCAAAATTTACTGCAAAGCTATAGTAACCAGAAGAGTGTGGTGCTGGCATAAAAACAGACACATAGGCCAATGGAAGAGAATACAGAGCCAGAAATAAATTTGCACATTTATAGCCAACTGCTCTTCAACAAAGGCAACAGAATATATCATGGAGAAAGGATAGTCTTTCCAGTAAATGCTGCTGGAAAGATTGTATAACTGTATGCAGGAGAATGAATTCAGACTCCTATCTTTCACCAACACAGAAATCAAACAAATTAAGAATTGTCAATAATCAATAGTCAACAAAGGGCATTGGCATACAGGTTCTCATCTGATCCTCACCAGGTCTGATTGTGTTCGTTCTCCAGGTGACATTAAGGGACCTACTGAAATTCTGTATGCTGAATGTACCTGATTCGTCTGAAGTTCTGTATAGTGAATTGAGCCACATGTTGCAGGACAGTTAAAAAACAAAAATCTTAAGAGCCTTCTTAATATTTATTCTTTTCAATTTTTCCATAGAGTATGTACCTAAATGAAATCTCTAGGAATGACGATAAACCAGGGATCCTTGCAGCAGGGCTGTTTTATAGCCTGTATACTCATGAGTAGCCTGTCATGAAGAAAATTTGGGGTGCCATAAATCAACTCTACTTGAGGAATGAGTATGCATAGACAAACAAAACCCGACAAACGAAAATTGAGAAACAACATTTTTATCCCATGAGAAAAGTTTAAAAGAAGGCCGCAACTAGGGAGCTGAGAGTTGCTAACTGGAAGAAGGGCTTTTTCTTTTCTTCCTGAGTTGGCCAACTCCATCTAAGATGTAATTATGTTATTACTGTTTACGTTTTTCCCCAGACTTACACCTCTCTCCTAGCAGAACATTCTCAGCTGGGCCAGAAGACCCAGAAGACCCTTACATGGCCGCTGTTGCTGCTGCTGAAAGTCTAAGATTAAATAAGTAAGGAGACACCCAATGATATGACACTGTGTTAGACCACAGAACCTCTGGCCACTCATGTTTATCACCCTATTAATTAGGTGCTAATTGCAAAAGCTCCTTAAATGTAGTTTCCTGCCCTTCTCAGTGCCCTAACAACCTGATCTTGGGATGAAACACAACAGCAATGCCCCAGAGAAACAGGCCCTAATATTTATAATATTCAGATTACAGATTTTAGCCTCAAAGGAAAGATGTGCAGCAGCTTAAGTTTTCATAGCAGGGTTTATGTCCTCATTATATATTCAACATTCTTTAAAAAAGACAAGATACAATGTGGCAAAATTATCTTTCCTACAAGGACTTACATTTTGATAGTTACCTATTAATGTTATCCAGTATAAGTCATGTAATTTCAAAAAAAGTGTGCTACTCAAAAGCAAATTAGATTTCTCATAAGACAACTTCTTTTGAAACAATTTTGCTATTTCAATAATAAATTATTCTATACTGAGGATCAGTTTCATGAGAATATTCAACTTTAATAAATCAAGTATCTCTGCCTGATTTAGTTCAAAACAAATTATTTCTTTTTTTTTAAAGCCAAGGCACTAACTCTTTTTACTTTACATGACTCAGACATGGCTGAACATATTACAGAAATCTACTAAAATAATTCATCACTGAATATGTAATTTATTGGTAAAGTAACTCGAGAATGCCTATATTCTCTATATAATAGAAATGTGAAAGAAATAATTACGTAGGGTAAACTTTGGAAGTTTCTTTTACCAATCTAAAATATTTTCTTTTCCCTGAAAAACCATAGTCTGAACTCAGGCAAATATATTAAAAATAAAATTTTGAAATACAACTTGTTTGAAATATGTGGATTGCCAATAATCTTGTTACACTCGATACATATTATGGAATGCCATCAAAAAATTGATTGATCATGATTTATATTTTGCACTTGGAACAAAAGGAAGCTCTGATACATTAGTGATAAAAACCCATTGAACATATATCTGTTGACTATAGATCAATGTGACCCTACAGACTGTCTTTTCCTTTAAGGAAAGTATAACTTAAGATGGATAATGACTGCAACTTAGAAGGATAAAAGACATATAACCAGTGTGGCTTTTGTCTTTTCCTCGGCAAGCTTGCCCTTAGGGACAGGCTTACAGAAGAGAGAAGCTAGAAGCAAGAAAGACTAGAGCCAGAAAAAACCACTGAACTGTGGGACTGCTCCTTCCTCCCACCGCAAAGAATGATCACCAGCTCTAATGACCGTGCACCAAATTTCTTATCTTTGATTTTGACAGCTAAGACAACTTGGCAAACCTAGGCTCATGCTGGGCAGCAGGAGTATCCAACCTCAGGCTAGTGGCAGAACGCAGATTGGGAAGCTCAGCTTGATTGCAGGACCCTGATGTGCAGGAGAGATCCATCCCTTAGGCAGAGAAGGCTGACAAAAACAGAGTCTGGGGTCCAGCCTGGACTATAGAACCCTGGTCCTGGCCTACAAATGAAGCCACAGAGACTTGGTCCAGTAATACAGATTAGGCAAATGAAGCCTGGCAGCAAAATGGTAAACACTGCCAAGCACACTTCATTTTGGATTGGCAAAATGTGTTTGCCACCCGCTATCTGATGACTGAGCTGCTCGGCTCACTGAAACTGGTTTATTGGCTCAGGGCAAAGCCTTGTAGATTAAAGGTCTTTAGTGACTGCCATTGAGCAATCCTAAGATAAAGAATAGGGATCAGCAGCCCCTACGTATATAGATTTTTCATTTGGGATTATTTAGTTTCTTTGGGAATGCTGTGTATGTCCCTAGAGATCTTTATAAATAGAATAGATACTCATTAGTAAGAAAACAGGAAGAGGAAATCAATCATTTGTGGAGATGCTTTGCATCCTAATATGCTCAGTTTTCCCCCATTCCCACCATGTAGACTTTTCTATTGCTCTGTATTGGAATGTGCAAACTTCCATGAGATAATGTCTCTAAGAGCATGAATCCAGAGTAGACAGTTACTGTGAGTTCTCTCCCCTTCTTTTTGAAGCTACTGAAGACCCATGTTTAAAAAATAAAAATAGATTTTAAAAGGTTGTGTCCTACTGCAACATTTTCCTTCTAAATTAGAGATTGCTATTGGAACTCTTCTGATGAGCCAAGAAAGGATAATAGGCCCCTTGACCCCAGTGAGATGCAAATTCCAGGTGCTTAGCTGGAACCGTTCACTAGCTAAAGGACTCTTCCAAAAAGACTTGCATTTGTGTCTCAGCAAAATGGAAAATTGCTGCAGATCATAAAACATGGCCTCTCTCTCTCTCTCTCTCAATCTCTCTCTCTCTCTCTCTCTCTCTCTCTCTCTCTCTCTCTCTCTCAGATTATTCTGTTATGCTACATGTCATATTGATTTTAGGGAGTGAGATTAATCTCTCTACCCCTGGTAGGCACACAACTAATGTTTAATGACTAATTAGTTAGATATCTGCATAGTAATTTTAGAAAGTTCAAACACAGGGCAGTGGTGAATGCCTATAATCCCAGTACTTTGGGAGGCCAAAGCAGGTGGATCACTTGAGGTCAGGAGTTTGACATCAGCCTGGCCAAAATGGTGAAACCCTATCTCTACTAAAAAAAAAAAATACAAAAATTAGCCGGGCATGGTGGCGGGTGCCTATAATCTCAGCTACTCAGGAGGCTGAGGCAGGAGAATTGTTTGAATCTGGGAGGTGGAGGTTGCAGTGAGTCGAGATAGCGCCACTGTACTCCAGCCTGAATGACAGAGTGAGACTCTGTCTCAAAACAAAAATAAAATAAAATAAAAATAAGAAAGCTGAAACACAGGGATTATACTAATAATGAAATCAGTTAACCAACAAATCCATCAATAAAAATATACCTTTGAGGCATGGTCATATATTTAGCACTATGCAGGGAGCTGTTGGATAATGGGGAATTCACAGAGACTAAAAAAAGTAATTTCAATTGGTGGTGTTTAAGGTCCAAAAATAATCATTGAAAAAATTCTGGAGCAAATGATAAAAGTAATTTGGTCCAAAGGGAGCGAATGATGAAAGTAATTATTTAAAAAATTATAAGAAAATAATGATTAAAAGTAAATATGATGAGGGCAAGTTTGAGGAGAATGACAGCTAGCATAATAGAATAAAAAGAATGCTGTATTTTGAAACTGCAGGTCCATATTAAAATCATAACACTATCGGTGTCCCTTCCATACAGTTGTTGGTCCAGACAATTAGCTTTTTATCCCTGATGCCACTTCTACAAAATGATGTTAAATCATTATCTCTTTGTGGCCATCCTCTAGCTCACACATGTATTGTCTGGTGAGTAGGCCAGTGATTATAATCACTAATTTGCTGATTTTTTTTCCCCATTCACCATCCCCCAGACACAAAAGCTCACCAGCTATCCAGAGGCATCAGTATTCAATACTCAAGGGTACCATCATCAAAAGAAACTATTGATCTCTGTTAACATCCAATGACATGAACTAATGTAGGATGCAACACCCCATTTTCTCTTGGGTGATTCCACATTCCACATCCTATTCTGAAAACTTCAAACTCTTGTAATATTCATGAGATAATGGAATATGGGTCAAATAAGTGCCTCCAAGTTGCTCACATCAGCAATCCCATAACTAAACAGGCAGTCAGATGAAATTATCAGAAGCACAGATGGCACACGACTGTGTTTAGCACAGGAGAATTCCCTCTCAAAACATGCATGTCTTGAGTTTTCCCTTATGCTACTCCCTTTGTGGAAACGTGTTATGTGTAATCAACCTCTCTTTTCCCACATGCCTGAGAAATGCAATTCCCTTCTTGACAGGGAAAATTGGCCCCTGACTGATTTTCATTATATTTGTGTATTCTCACCCTTGCTGGGCCTGCATCAGCTGGGTCTCTGCAATGCCAAAATGATGGATGGGGCTCTGTGGAATAAAAAGGAGTTGCATTCCCATGGGATGAAGTTTCTCTCCACCTCTCTGTTCTGAAGGTATATCATCTCACAGCTGGTAGCCACAGAAACAAAGTATAGAGATGCTGAGACACAACAAAATGTTCTGAGAAAGAGAATTTGGGGATTTAAAATACAGTGAAAAGGTTCAGAGTATTCAATTCTAGTCTTGGCTCTGACACTAGCTAAATTGTGACCTTGCATACATCACATAAATTAATTGGTAAATGAGATTCTTTCCTCTGCCTTACCTATTTCAAGGACCAATTTGAAGGTGAAAACTGACATTAGGAATGCAAAGTGTTTTGGTAAATATTATCACACACCATCTATCTGAGATAAAGACTCAAGGTGTTTCCTGCAGAGCACTCATTTGACCCACAGCAGAACAGCTTTGGGCTTACTTGTAAGGTGGTATGTTGGAGGGTTCCCCTGGCTTTCAATCCCACCTCCAACTCTGGCTACATGTGAGACCCCTGGCAAATTACTCAAATTTAGCTATAAACCTTCTTTTCCTTAGCTACAAAACAATTAATTCATAGTTATTGTCAGGTTCCTCCCATGGATGACAAAATTTAACACTAGTGGGTTGATTCTAGCTCTGGATGTTCTGAAGGTTTGATTCCTTGCTGGTTCTATTTGGTTCAGTGTTTGTTTAAAAAATTGAAGTCAACTCATGGAGTGTTCAAGACAAGTCATGGAGGAGGCAAAGTTGCTTTCTGGGTGCCTGTACCAGCGCTCACCTTCAGGCCCTTCTTCCTCCTCTCACGCCAAGCATCCCTTCAGTAAGCCCAAGTTTTTTGGGGAATATTAAGGCAAATCTTTCTTTACACTGCTCAGTGAAGAATAACTTAAATACAAGATGCTGTTTCCCAGAATGCACATCTTGTGTGGCCAGGCAGAGGACACAAGGGAGTCTGGAGGGTAATGCTGAAGTATGCTTAAAGATGCTCAAGAGGTAAGAAGTTACAGAAGAGAACGCAGCAGAGGAAATATCCTCGTGGAATATTCTCTCTGTATTCCATGGCTATATTAGAAATAATCACAGCTGTTTTTTGAGCATCTATTGTGCAAACATTTTCCAACATACTGTAATGTATATAATACCATTCAGTCCTCATAAAGGTGCTGCAGGTTAAACATTATTGTTCCCATTTTACAGAGGAGAAAAAGACTCAAAGTTATACTGCCTGGCTGAAGTCAGAAAGAAATGAGGAAGAGGATTGGTCTAAGGCATCACGTTGCCTTGCAGCTACGTCTCACACCCCACACTCTAGGGTTTTCAAAAGTTCATTTGGCCAACCACATAACTCACCTGAAATGGCCAGGGCAGTCTACTGGACCTTGGGCATATGTTTTCCTCCCTTTATGACTCCACCAAAAGCCCCAGTTCCTAAATCTCCAAATAAGAAGTAGTTCTCTGGATTTAAAAGAGAGAAGGAAATAATAAATAGAAAAGATCCCAGTTACACACAGAAAAAAATGATGGTGAAAAAAGGCCACTAAAAATAGAAACTAAAATTTCCTAGAAAAACGGAGAGAGAAGTTTTAGACTTTATCTTAAAAAATGAAAATGTATGAAAATAAGATGATTTGAAATTTTAGAAGCACAGGTTATATTGCAGTTATTTGTTAATTATTAAAATTAACACCTAATTATTTTAAGACTACTTTTCAAAGAAATTGTGACATATTAGCAGGATATGACATCCTTCAATGCACAACCATAAACACCTTTTGAGAAAAAATTGAGGTTTCATCAGTTTTCCCAAAGGCCTCACTGCATCTTTTGATATTTAAATGATCAACTTATTCTCTTTTAAAGCCTATCATGTCGTCATCCTTGTTGATTTTCTCTTCTTCAGTTATTAATGGTCTAATTCTGTCAGATCCTCATTTGTCAATTACTTTGCATGTGATTAGAGAAATACTCCATCATCCCTTTCATATTGGCAAAACCCTGCCTCTTTTCCAAGATATGCAGTTTCCTTTTGCAATCAAATTGCAACATACTTGAACTGTGTTATCAGATGTTTGAGAGCAACCCGCAAGGATACTAATGCTGTGGATATAGAGAGAAGAGCATGGAGTGAAGAGGGACTCTTGCATAGGGACTAACTTTAATAAGTTATCAGTTTATTAGTACAGGCTGTCATCAATGATGTCTTTTGTCCCACTCTCCTCCATAACTTTTTAGCTTCAGAGATGGTGATAAATAACATTTGGTAAGAGTATTCTCTATAGTAGAAAAATAATAATTCTTAAACCATGCAAAGCTCTTCACAACCTAATCTTGTATCCATCTCTTTGTGTCATCCTAACAGCATCCCTTAGAGATAGGTGGCACATGCATTTTACAGACGAGAGAGCAGAAACTTAGCAAACTGTACACTTTTCAGAATTTGCAAACTAACCCATTCCCTGCCTTCTAGCAGTAATTTTCATGTGTTGTCTTCTTGCTTGGTATCGGGTACTGTGTTAAGTACTCAGCGTGTATCACTTCTTTTATTCCTGACAATTGTCCTACTAGGTGATGGGCGTTATTAATTTTATTTTTAAAAGAACAAAACTGAGAATAGCTAAAGTTAAGGAACTTTCTGTGCTAAGTCAGTTATTGTTGCAATAATATCACATAACAAATGACCTCAAAAATCTCAGCAACTTCCAGTAATCAACATTTATTTCTCACTGAAAGGATCAGCTGGAGGGTTGAGTTCACTCTGATTTAGGCTATTGGTTGGGTTCAGTTATCTTCCAGGTGTCATTCACTGTAACCTAAGCTGAAGGTGCAGTAGCTACTTGGGGCAAAATCTTCTCCTGACTAGTGGCAGTAGCATTCATCATGGGTGGCCAGAACTCAAGCTGCTAACCATCTCACTTCCTTGGCACCTGCCCACAAACTTCAAAGGTGGGTTCTCATCGTCGTGTTGACATTACATCATCTCCTACCCATGAACAACGTTGTTTGGCATGTCACAGCTGGACTCTTTTCAACCTGTTCTCTATGTTTGGTCCCACCCGGCTCTAGCACCAACCCAGACCTCCAGGCAAATGCTGTCTGTGTCTTCAGGCCAACAACTAAGCAACAAGAAAAGATTTCTCTTTCCTAGCCTGCTCTAATCTTAAATACATTTAAATCGAAATTCCCAGTTCACAAAGCATTGTCATAGCTCTTATCCCCACAAAACTTTCTTTCCCAAATTCCAAGGAGTAGGTGTGATTATAGTCATTTTACATATTTACAAGTTGAGACTTAAGGTGAAATGACTTGCCAAATATACAGCTCAAGAGCTCTGTCGTCGTGATGTGAACTGTGGCTTTTTATTTAATATACTTTTATATATCTGTGCACTTCCTCTAAAGCCCACAACTGGCTGAGAGTACTACAAATGTGACTTCATTTAATTCTTCCAGCACTGTAGTCGGGGGGGGGGGGGAATATTCTTATCCAGTTGTGTTCATGTGACGGTAAAATGTTTATCCCAGGTCGTGAGCCAGGAGGTGGCAGAACCAGAAATCCCATTCAGTTGTGTCTCACTCCAGTGCCTTCGCCCTGAACCCCACATGATGCCTCTATCTGCTTTATCCTTGTTCTGCTTCACTCCTTTGTAACTTGATGCCAAGAGCTGGATGGTCTCTTGCCTTGAGCTCTGTGATGCAGCTAAACTATAGTCTGATTTTTCATCTCCAGCATGTGTTCTTGACTCTATGCCTGAACTTCTGCTTTTGGTTTCTGTTCTCAGACCATTGTACTTGACCCTGACCTTTATGTCTACCTGGGGACAATTACTTTCTGATCCTTCAGCCCCTTGGCTAGGTTACACTGCCTGTTACATCTCATCCTGTTATACACATCTCCCCCCTGCATCTGCTGCCCCATGCCAAGGCTGCCTGTCTTACATAATGTTCTATTTTCAGGCATTTCTGCATATAGAACTCTTATTTCAATTTTTATTGGAGTTTCTTCAAGGTCAAACTTGGGATTAACAAATGGTCAATGTGTTTATAAGAATAAATTTATTATTGTACCTTGCATCTTCAATATTTCTCAAATATTTAGTTTTACCTTTAAATTAACATATTATAAAATTGACCTTTACTTTGGTATACAGTTCTATGAGTTTCAACACATGTCTAGATTTGTGCAACCACTGTCACAATCAATACACAGAAAAATTCTACCATCCCCACCCACTCCCCCCTGTCCCCATCGTTATAGTTTTGTATTTTCAAGAATGTTATAGAAATGAAACCATTCCCCATGCAACTTTTTGAGACTGACTTCTTTCACTCAACATAATACCTTTGAGATGCATCCATGCTGCTGTAGTTTTAATGGTTCATTTGTCTTACCAATAGTATCCTATTGTATGGATGTACCATTGCTGTTTATTCATTCACCTGACATTTGGGGAGTTTCTAATATGGAATGATTATGAATAAAGGTGCTATAGGCAGTCCTATAAACAGATTTTTGTATGAGTGTTAAGTTCTCATTTCTCCAAAATAAGTATCCAGAAATGGATCCCTGGATTGTGTGGTGATATGACTTGGCTGTGTTCCCACCAAAATCTCATCTTGAATTGTAGCTCCAATAATTCCCACATGTTGTGGGTGGGACCTAGTGGGAGTTAATTGAATCATGGAGGCAGTTTCCCCCACACTGTTCCTGTGGTAGTTTCATGAGATCTGATGGTTCTATAAGGGAAAACTTCCACTTGGCTCTCATTTTCTCTCTTCCCTGCCACCATGTAAGACATGGTTTTCACCCTTCTACCATGATTGTGAGGCCTTCCCAGCCACATGGAACTGTAAGTCTGTTAAACCTCCTTTTCTTTATAAATTACCCAGTCTTGGGTATGTCTTTATCAGCAGCATGAAAATGGACTCGTACATATGGTAAGAATATGCTTAAGTTTATAAAAAAATTCCAACCTAACTTCTAGAGTTACAGCAGTTTATTTTCACACTTACCTGCATGCAATTTTACAGTATAAGCAGATTCTATTGCTGTACCTCTTGTTTTCCGTTTTTTCCTCCAAATTGACACTTGGGCCTTTATCATGTTTTGGGAGACTCATACCTCTAGGCTACACCAACAGGGTCCATTGTCCTCTGGCATTCAATTTGGTTTGGCTGAAGAAAAGCACTGTCAGGAGAGCAGAGGGCAGGAGGAAAAGACTGTTCAAACAAACAAGGAAGTCACCCCCAGCAGAGCCCCGGCTCTTGATGCTACAGACAGTTGCACATCTCTCTAGAGCATCCGCTGCTTGTGGAAGGTGCCCCTGGACCTTCCTTTCACCACCCTTTCCCCCTCAGGCCTCCTCCTGCTCACCACAGATCACTGTACTGTCCCTGATCATTTATATATTATCTTATTTAACCCTTCCAAAATCACTATGAACAGAAGTGATGAAGGCAGGTAAAGAAACTATGAAGGCAGACAAAGAAACTGAAGCATAACTGCCTGAGGTCACATTGCTGTTAAGCAGCAAAGCCACGCAAGACTGAAATCCATGCCTTTTGACTCTTAAGCCCATGCTTTTTTAAACAGACTCTGAGTTCACCCCATTTGTGTCAATGCTTTTGAAACGGGAAAAGTTCCTTTGTCCCCCTTGCAGGGCATGTGATTGGGGTGCGGCTCACTCCTTCAGTGCCCTGCTGCTCAGAGCTCTAGGCGAGCATACAGACAGCCAGGCTGTGGGACTCTGACTCCACAGCAGTGTCTAGGGTTGAACATTTACAGCTCCTGAAGCCCCAGTGGACATTCGTTACAGTGTGATCTTTTAGTTTAGCCATCTGTAGGCAGCTTGTGTTAGCTCAATTAGACCCCTGCCTTATCTCAACAACAGAGGGCTTTCTATATCCCGGGTTCTTACCTTGGTGTACCAGAAGAATTGGATCACACCTCAGCTTGGAGAATGAGTGCAAAGTTTTAATGAGTGGAGGTAGCTCTCAGCACATGGAGGAAATCAGAAGGGGATAGAATGGGAAGGTTTTCCCCCAAGTAGTCCCGGCTCTCCTCTGACTGCTGCTGCCAAACTCCGCCTTGTTCCACCAGTGGAAGTCCTACCAGCCTGCCCATGCTCTTCTTCGACGTTCTCTCATTGTCCACCTGCTTGTTTTCTTCCTCCAGTGTATTCCTCTCACCATCCAGCAGCTCCTGTCTCTGCCTTGCTAGGGTCTCAGGTTTTTATAGGAACAGGATGGGGACATGGCAGGCCAGGGTGGACTTGGGAAATGCAACACTTGGGCAGGAAATGCCTGTCCTCACCTAGGTCTATAAGGGCAGGGCCCTACCCAAGGATGACACCTTCCTCTATCCAGCACTTCCCTTCCCCATTTCGGTAGCATTTAAAGGGACCAGGCTCTTCCCTTCCCAGCACTCCCATATCACCTTTGTTACACAGTTTTACAAATAATGCATTGTACCTGCTATAAACATTTAAAATAGACTCACTAGTTCTAGAATTCATGATCCAGTTCTTCTGAGGAGGCTATATGTATTAACATAATTTCTCTTCTTCCTATTTGATTTTTTCCCTTAATTCCCAATACTCATGGTATCTTTTCCATCAATTCTAAGTTTAATAAAAATGATCAATATTCCTGAATAAAACATGAGAAGGCTGAATAAAATATTTTTATTCTTAAGTGAACATTGCATAATGGTAATATGTGCTATATTCATTATTTGAATGAATTGTTGATTAGATTTATTGTGTATATTAAACTTAAATCTTTAAAATAAACTACTACTGGCATATAATTAGCAATAGTGAAGCTGAAAGCAACTGATTTTGCTTAACTAAACAACCAATGTCTACCATTGAACTGGCTTTACACTCCATAGCAAGGAACATAAATACAGGTGAAATGGGCAACTCTACATGCACAGTCACTTATTCATGCTTTTGCAAATAACCATTGACTTTATTTAAACCCCTTACCCAGGATCTCACTGCTAGTGAATAGGAAACTAGTTTTCTTGATTTTCAGAGCAGGACTCTGTTTCCTACATAAACTTACATGTGTAACTTTAACTGGAGTCTGCAGATTCCTAGGGTTCTATATATGCCCTCTTGAGTGTCTCCTAGGTGGCTATAATTCAGGGTGACCACTGTGCTGGTTTGCCCCGGAATTGAGGAATTCCCTGAAATGTGGGACTTGCAGTGCTAAAATTGGGAAAGTTCTAGGCAAGCATGGTCACTATAACCAGGCATCATGTGTTGAAATTCAGTTATAAGAAGGTTACCCAGATCATCTAGCATATGTTTATTGTATTAGACATTAGCCAGGGTTCTTCAGAGAAACAGAACCAATAGGATACATACACACTCAGGCACACACACACACATGCACACACACACCCCAACATAATGCAGATACACACACACACACACCTATATATAATACACACACACAGATACACACACACATATGTATTTCTGCACTTGACACCAACTAGTTCTCTAATTAAGAGAAATTACTCAGATTTCTGACAAAGCCTCTAGAAGCACATGGACCTAGAGAGTGCTTATTCTAATCATTCTCAAACAGTGTAACCCAAAGCCTCAGGGTCCACAGCCATATTTCAGAAGCTGAGCAGGAGAAACTCAGTAGGGACCCAAAGGGAGATGTAAAATTTACTCATCTTTTCATTAAACCCAGCAGCTCTACTTCTCTGTTTTGTTTGTTGAGGTTTCACTGGTAAGATTTCACTGGTTGAACACTACTAAGGAATCCAATCCTTTCAAATTACACAAAAGGAAATGACTCCCAGATAGAGGAGGGAATTAGTGGCTTAAAACTCACAGCAGAATTCTACATGTGGCAAAAATAAAATGATAGCCTCCTCCAAGTGGAATAGTTTCTAAGTGGCCCAAATCTCGCTTTCTGTCAAAACAGCCCCCAGAGCCTTCTCCCTATAATGTATACTGTGGTTGGCTGATCAGACAGCATTATTGATAATATCACTTAGAAAATATAATGGTCATCACTAGCGACTTGCTGAGAATCTCAGTGTGTGGGCCTGTATCATTCTGTTCACGTATGTAGGCTCCAGTGACTCTTCTGCACAAGTAATCATCCTGTCATTAAGTCTCTGTAAAGCCACACTGTCAGCGGTAATTGTGGCAACATCTGTAACCAGCATAACATCAAATAGATATTTCAGGGAAAATGGACACATCCCAGGCTTTACAAAAATAGAATGACCCCTGGCATTTGCATTTGCATTTTGGGTATGTAGGTTCTATTTTCTTTGACTGTTTCTTTCCCATTTAGTCTTTCTGCCTTTCTAATGACATATAGGTGTAAGATATTTGTTTTCCTATTTTACAGTCCTGCATGTAGAGTCACTGAAAATATAAAATTAAGTTCTTAAAAAAAGAAGGAAATTATTTGAGGAACTATATGCCAGATAATATAGAAAATCTCCTATCCCAGTGAAAACTCTTTTTTATTTTTTAGAAACATTGCCACTAATTTAACTGTTCA
Organism: Cacajao melanocephalus; assembly: GCA_963573385.1. NCBI lineage: Eukaryota > Metazoa > Chordata > Mammalia > Primates > Pitheciidae > Cacajao > Cacajao melanocephalus. Next base: position 39,345 of record CAUYLG010021644.1, on the reverse strand, counting down.
AGGATATTTTCTTTACCCAAATGCTCATGATAGAAAGAGACAGAGAGAGGCAGACACACACAGAGAGAAAGACAGAGAGAGAGAGACACATGCACAGAGAAACAGACCACTGATGGAGAAGTTCAGAAATGATGGAAAAAAGGTGGTTAGCAAAATGCCTCTTCAAGAGTTTATTCAAAGGACAAACGTATCTCTTAACTGCTATTTTCAACCTCTTTTGGTCTTAATATAGCTTTCTATACTTAAAAAGAAGACCCCAAAGACCATTTACTTGTGGGAAATAAACATCTTTCCATATGTTCTATACTTAGAGTTAAGAAACATAAAGGATATTTATTAATTTGTTTTAAAATAACAATAATAAACTCATTACATGTTAACATACGTATTTCCATGAAAATAAAAAAAATACTGTAAGCATTGGCAAGCCACCAAGCTCAGATTAGCAGATACAAGTTTCTCCAAAATTCTAAAACTGTTATTCAACTGATGCTTGAATTTTTTCCATTGGCAACAAAGGTGGTTAGTTATGTCTCTTGAAGTAACAAGAACACTTCATTTATTTAAAAGGAAATGTCTGCCAATGCCCAAGTCTAAATAACCATGGTTTGTCTGTCATTTATTTCAGGTGTCAATGGTGTTCAGTGAAAAAAGCAGTTAGTCTCAACAATTGCCAAAGTGCTTTCCCTCAAGACAACAACTATGCTTGGTTTCCAACAGAAATATTTCACGTGAGTTTCTTATTTCTTCACATAGTACAATATACAAGATTCAAAATTTAATAAGATTAATAATTTTATTCCTTCATCAAAGGCATTCTTCTAAACTAACCTGAGTTTTATTTTTAATGTTCATGGATACATAGTAGGTGCATGTATTTCTGGGGTATATGAGATCTTTTGTTGTAAGCATAATAATCACATCAGGGTAAATGGAATGTTCATCACCTCAAGCATTCATCCTTACTTTGTGTTACAGACAATCCAATTATACTTTTTTTGGTTATTTTTAAATGCACAATAAATTATCATTAACAGTAGTCATCCTGTTGTGCTATTAAATAGTATATCTTATTTATTCTATTTATCTATATTTTTGTACACATTAATCATCCCCATTTTGCCCCCACTACACTTTTCAGCTTTTGGTAACCGTCATTCTACTCTGTCTCCATGAGTCCAATTGTTTAGACTTTTAGCTCCAGAAATAGGTGAGAACATGCCAAGTTTGCCTTTCTGTGCCTGGGTTATTTCATTTAATATATTGACCTCCAGTTTCATTCATGTTGTTGCAAATGATGGAATCTTATTCTTGTCATGTGCCACAATTTCTTTATCTATGCATCTGCTGATGGACATTTAAGTTGCTTTGAAATCTTGGTTATTGGGGAATATTGCTACAATAAAAATGGAAGTGCAGGCATCTCTTTGATATACTGATTTTCTTTCTTTGGGGTATATACCTAGCAGTGGGATTGCTGAATAATGTGGTAGCTCTATTTTTAGTTTTTCTGAGGAACCTTCACACTGTTCTCCATACTAATCGAACTAATTTACATTCGCACTAACAGTGTATAAGGTGTCCCTTTTCTGCACATTCTCATCAGCATTTATTATTGCCTGCGTTTTGGATAAAAGGAATTTCAACTGGAATAAGATGATATCTCATTGCAGTTTTGATTTGCATTTCTCTGATGATCAATGATGTTGAGCACCTTTTCATATATCTGTTTGCCATTTGTGTTTCCTCTTTTGAGAAATGTCTACTTACATCTTTTGCCAATTTTTAAAGCAGATTATTACATTTTTTTTTCCTGTGGAGTTGTTTGAGATCCTTGTATTAAATATATTGTGGTTATTAATCCCTGGTCAGTTCTCTCATTCTGTGGGTTGTCTCTTCACTTTGTTGATTGTATCCTTTGCTGTGAAGAAGCTTTTTAACTTAATGTGACCCCATTTGTCCACTTTTGCTTTGGCTACCTGTGACTGCGGGTTATTACTCAAGACATCTTTCCCTGGTCCACTGTTGTAGAGAGTTTCCCCAATGCTTTATTGCAGTAGTATCATAGTTTGAGATCTTAGATTTAAGTTTTTAATCCATTTTGATTTGAGTTCTATATATGAAAAGAGATAGGGGTCTAGTTTCATTCTTCTGCATATGGATATCCAGTTTTCCTAGCACCATTTATTAAAGACACTCTGCTTTCCCCACTGTATATTCTTGGCACTGTTGAAAATGCATTCACTGTAGATGTATGGATTTGTTTCTGGATTCTCTATTCTGTTCTGTTGGTCTATATATCTGTTTTTTATGTCAGTACCCTGCTGTTTTGATTACTATAGCTTTATAGTATAATCTGAAGTCGAGTAATGTGATTCCTCCAGTTTTATTCTTTTTGCTCAGGACAGATTTGGCTATTTGGGTCTTTCATGGTTCCATATACATTTTGGGATTGTCTTTCCTATTTCTGTGAAGAATGTCATGGGTATTTTGAAAGGGATTGCATTGAGTCTGTAGATTACTTTAGGTAGTATAGGCATTTTAGCAATATTGGCTCTTTCATTCTTCTAATCCATGAACATCTTTCCATTTTTGTTGTTGTTGTTGTCTGCTTCAATTTCTTTGTCTTCCACTTTTTTTTTGTTAATTCCTACTTTTTTGTTGCTATTCTAAATGGGATTACATCCTCTTTCTTCTCCTCCTCCTCCTTCTCCTCCTCCTCCTCCTTCTTCCTCTTCCTCTTCCCAAGTATCTGGGATTATGGGCTCATGTCACCATGCCTGGCTAACTTTTATATTTTTAATAGAGATAGGATTTCACCATGTTGGCCAGGCTGGTCTCAAACTCCTAGCCTCAAGTGAGTGTCCTGCCTTGGCATCCCAAACTGCTGAGATTACAGACATGAGCCACCATACCTGGCCAGGATTACTTTTTTGACTTCTTTTTCAGATTATCTGCTGTTGGCATATAGAATGCTACCGATTTTTGTATGTTGATTTTGTATCCTGCAACTTTATGAGTTTATCAGTTCTAATAGTTTTTTAGTGGAGTCTTTAGGTTTTTACAAATATTAGATTATATCATCTGCAAACAAGGATCATTTGATGTCTTCACTTCTGATTTGGATGTTCTTTATTTCTTTCTCTTCTCTGATTGCTCTAGCTAAGACTTCTGGTGCTATGTTGAAAAACAGCAGTGAAAATGGGCATCTTTATCTTGTTTCAGATCTTTGGCGAAAGGCTTTCAGTTTTTCCTCATTTGGTATAATACTAGCTTTAGGTCTGTCATATATGTATTTTCTTTTGTTAAGGTATGTCCCTCTGTACCCAGCTTTTTTAGGTTTTAACATGAAAAGATGTTGAATTTTGTCAGATGCTTTTTCAGCATCAATTGAAATGATCATTTTTTTTTTATTTCATTCTGTTGATATGATGTATTACATTGATTGATTTGGAAATGTTGAACCATCCTTGCATCCCTGGGATAAATCTCATTTGGTCATAATGAATGATCTTTTTAATGTGTTGTTGAATTTGGTATGCTAGTATCTTGTAAAGATTTTTGCATCAACATTCATTAGGAATGCCCACAGTTTTTGCATCAACGTTCATTAGGAATGCCCATAGTTTTCTTTTTTTTGATGTGTCTTTGTCTGGTTTTGGTATCAGAGTAATACTGGCCTCATAGAATGAGTCTAGAAGTATCCCCTCCTCCATTATTTTATAGAACAGTTTGAGTAGGATTGGTATTAGTTCTTCTTTAAATGTTTGGTAAAATTCAACAGGGAAGCCACTGAATCCTGGGCTTTCCTTTGCTGAGAAATTTTATATTATGGCTTTGATCTCATTACTTTTTATCGGTCTGTCCAGGTTTTGGATACCTTCATGATTCAGTCTTGGTAAGCTGTATACGTCTAAGAATTCATCTATTTCTTCTAGGTTTTTCAGTCTATTGGCATATAGTTGCTCATAGTAGCCTCTAATAAGTCTATGAATTTTCTCATTATCTGTAGTGATGTGTCTCCTTTTCTTAATCTCTGATTTTATTTATTTGGGTCTTCTCTCTTTTTTTCTTAGTCTGACTAAAAGTTTGTGGATTTTGCTTATTTTTTAAAAAAAAAATTTACTTTATTGAGCATTTGTGTTGCTTTCTTCATTTCAATTTCATTTATATCTGCTCTGATATTTATTATTTGTTTTTCTCCACTAATTTTGGGTTTGGTTTGCTCTTAGTTTTCTATTTCTTTAATATGCATTTTTAGGTTGTTTACTTGAAGTTTTCCTGCTTTTCTGATGTAGATGTTTATAGCTATAAACATTCCTCCTAGTACTATTTTTACTAAATTCCATAAATTTTTGGATGTTTTGTTTCCATTATCATTTGTTTCAAGAAATGTTTAGATTTGCTTCTTAATTTCTTTATTGACCCACTAATTATTCTGGAGCATATTCTTTAAAGTGTTTGTATAAAAGTTCCAAAATTTCTCTTGTTATTGATTTCTAGTTTTACTCCATTGTGGTCAGAAAAGATTCTTAATAAAATTTCATTTTTTATAGCTTTACAACTTATTTTGTTGTAAAGATTTGCCAAACATTCTCATCCTTGAGAATGATTCATGTGCTGAGGAGAAGAATGTGTATTCTGCAGCTGTTGGATGAAATGTTCCATAAATATCTTTTAGATCCATTTGGTCCGTAATCCTGATTAAGTCCAATATTCATTTCTTGATTCTAGATCTGAATGATCTAGGGTGTTGAAGTCCATCTATTATTATACTGAAGTCTATCTCCCTCTTTAATAATATTTGTTTCATATATCTGGGTGTTCCAGTGTTGGATGAATATGTATTTATAATTGTTATGCCTCCTTGCAAAACTGACCCCTTTATCATTATATAATGAGCTTCCTTGTCTTTTTTTAAACAGTTTTTGTCTTTAAATCTATTTTGTCTGATACAAATATAGCTACTTCCTTTAGCATTTTTTGTAAGATGGGTCTGATGTTGATTAAATTCCTCAGCTTTTATGTGTCTGGGAAATTATTTCTTCTTCATATTTGAAAAATAATTTTTCAGCTATATTATTTTAGGATAAATTTTTTTTCCTTCAGAACTTTAAATGTCATGCCACTCCTACAGGCCTGTAAGACTTCCACTTAAAAGTCTGCTGCCAAATGCATTGGGGCTCCATTGCATATTATTTTTATCTTATTTTTCTTCTTTCAGGATCCTTTCTGTATTCTTGACTTTTAGGAGTCTTATTAATAAATGACTTGACATAGTCTTATTTGGGTTAAATCTGCTTTGTGTTCTATAACCTTCTTATACTTGAATATTAATATCTTGCTCTGGTTTGGGAAGTTCTCCGTTATTATCCTTCTGAATGAACTTTTTATCCCTACCTGTCTGCCTCCTCAAAGCCAGTAACCCTTACATTTGCCCTTTTTAGGCTATTTTCTAGACTTTGTAGACATGCATCATTCTTTTTTTTTTCTTCTATCTCCTCTGACTGTGTATCTTCAAATATTCTATCTTTAAGCTCATTAATTCTTCCACTTGATCAATTTTGTTAAGGGACTCATCATACATTCTTCAGTATGTCAACTGTATTTTTCAACTCCAGAATTTCTCCTTGATTCGCTTCAATTATTTTAATCTCTTTGTTAAATTTATAAGATTCTGAATTCCTTTCCTGTGTTATCTAGAATCTCATTGCATTTCCTCAAAACAGATGTTTTGAACACTCTGTCTGAAAGATCAGATATTTCTGTCTCTCAAGAATTGATTTCTGGTGCTTCATGTATTTCATTTGGTGAGGTCATGTTTTCCAAGACGGTCTTGATGTTTACGGATGTCCTTTGGTATCCAGGCATTGAACAGCTGTAGATTTATTGTAGTCTTCACAGTCTGGGCTTATTTTTACTCATCCTTCCTGGGAAGGCTTTCCAGGTATTTGAATGTCTTGGGTATTATAATCTAAATTTTTTCCTCTCTGCAGTCATATTTTCATTAGGGGACACCCAAACCCCAGTAACTCAGTGGTGGCTCTTGCAGACACATAGCCTTGGTGGTCTTAGACAAGATCTAGAAGAATTCTCTGGATTACCAACCAGAGATGCTTGTTCTTTTCCCTTTCTTTCTCTCAAACAGAGTCTCTCTTGGTGTGCTGAGCTGCCTGGAGCTGGAAAGGGAGTGATACAAGCCCTCCACTGAAACTGTACTGGGTCATACCTGAAGCTAGCATGGCACAAGTCTCATCCAGGACCCACAGTAACCACTACTGGCTACTACCTATGTTTGCTCAAAGTCCTAGGGCTCTACAATAAGCAGGTAGAAAAGCCAGTCAGGCTTGTGTTTTTTCCTTTAGGGTGGTGAGTTTCCCCAAACTCCAGGCAGGTCCAGAGATGCCAACTCGGAGCCAGTTCCTGGAGTCATAAACCTTAGGAATCTATTTAATGGTCTATTCTGCTGTCCCTGACATGGCATCCAAGCCACAAGACAAGGTTGTTCCCACTCTTCCCTCCCCTTTCCATAAGCAGAGGAGTCTCTCCCTGTGGCCACTACCACCCCAGGCCCATGGTGAATACTGCCTAGCTACTGCCGATGTTCACTCAACACCCAAGGGCTCTTCAGTCAGCCTATGGTGAATGCTGCCAGACCTGGGACCCTCCCTTCAGGGAAGTGGCCTCCCCTTTGGCCCAAGGCAGATCTAGAAATGCCATCCATGAGCCAAGACCTGAAATCAGGGGTGCAAAGAGCCCGCCTGCTGTTCCACCCCACTGTGGCCAAGCTGGTACTTCCCAGCTGGGAATATGCTGGGTCTTACCTGAAGCCAGCATATCTCTGTATCTCACTCAAGACCCACAACAAGTACTGCCTGGCTACCACTGCTGATTATTTAGAGCCCACATTCTCTTCAGTCAACAGCTGGCGAATCCTTCCTGGACTGGGTCCTTCCCTTCAAGGCAGCAGGTTATCTCTCTGGCCCAGGTTGTAGCTATAAGTGTTATCCAGGAGCGAGGGCCTAGAATGGCAGCCCCAGGATTTCGTCTATTACCCTATCCTACTGTGGCTGAACAGGTATCCAACTTGCAAGACAAAGTTCTTTTTACTCTTCTTACTCTTCCCTCTCCTCTCCTCAAGCAGAGGGAAGGAGTCTTTCCTAGAGTTGAGAGCTGCACTGCCTGGGATTGGGGGAGGGATGGCACCAGCACTCCCTTGGCTGCCCCAGCTGGTGTTTCACTAGGTCTTGTGCCTGCCAAGTCCATTGGCTCCAAGCCCAACATAGCACCAGGACTTGCCCTGGAATTGCAGTCCTTGTGGCCCAAACTGCCTTTCAAGTTTCTTTAGGACCCCAGGGCCTCCAGTGCAAGGCCTGCTAGAATTAAGATTCCAACTACTGGGATGGGCAATTCCCCTTTGGCTAGGGCTGGTATAAATGCACCCACCCTCAGTGGATGCCAGCTGAGCTCTGCCTGACATTGCTGTCCACTGTGACAGGGCAGCACTGAGCTCCAAGGCAAAGTTCCACAATCACCATGCTCTCCCCCCAACAACCACACAGATTCTCTTTCTGTGCCGCGTGGCCACTGCCAGCGGGTGGGGAAGGGGTGGTGTCAGCAATTCAATTCCTACCCTCTTCTGTGCCTCTTTCAGTGATATGAAATTAAAACCGGGTACTGTGACTCACCTGGCTTTTGGTTGTTATGAAGGTGCTTTATTATGTGGATAGTTGTTCAATTTGGTGTTGCCACAGACAGGACAATCAGTAGAGGTTTCTATTCAGCTATTTTGTTCCGCCTCCAGGCTGCCTTTTTTTTTTTCAATGTAAGTGCATAGTATAAAAAATACAATAACGGCTAATATAATTTGGTGTCACTACCTCGATTTGTGCTAAAGCACCAGTAGTTTTACTTCATTATTTTTGCATCATCAATAACATTTCAATGGAAAATGTATATCACAAATTAATATTATTGTGAAAAGACTTTTGAACTCTCAGAATCTCGGAAAGGGCCTCAGGGACCCCCAGGGAATTACTGACCAGACTTTGATAACTACTGTCTTGAATTATGTCTTTCTTCCCTTTCTTTCTTACTTCCACCTGGGAAAAAGTTTAAGATAAGCTTGGAGTCAGATACTAGTGAGTAATCATGGATAAATACAACATGTTCTCCCTCCACACAGACCCCAGTTCCTTCCCTGAAGAGCTTATTTCCTAGTGATACACACCCTTTTCTTACATCCCGCTCCTGCTGGTTGGTTGACTTTGTCACTTACAATCAAAGGTTTTTAATCAAACAGAGCATTCAACAGGTCACCTGGAGCCCTCCAGTCTAATTCTACAACCAAAATTCATAGTGCTTATGGATTTTGCACTCCATACTTAACTTATTTTCTAAATCTATAACTAATTACCATGGCAGGTCCCCAGGTAATTGATTAACATTCAGACACTCTCTTTCCTCATTTCCCTTTCTCCTCCTCATTGTCTTATAAATATTCTGCATCATGTTCTATCTATATTTATTAGGGTGAGCTACATGAAATGGATGCTCTTGGTGGGTAAAAATTACATATCATCAGTTTAATGTAGTCCAATCTCATAATAACCAAAGCATTGTTTTCCACCGTTGGTAGAGAAGTACCAAAATACATCAATTGAAAGAAAGTTGATTCCCAGTGGTTGGGTGAACGTGTACTCAAAGCAAAGGGAAGATTGTGAGGCAAACAGCACGTGACTTTAAGTGTGTCTTAGTCAAAACTACTGAGGCAATTTTGGACAATATGGGCCTTGTCCAAATATGGAGCTCACCTGTTTTATGTTTACATGACTCCATGTTGAGGACAGATTTCCTTCTGCTGTGGAAGGAGATCCACCCATCACTGGAACATTTCCAGCTTCTCTCTACTTACCTTCTCACTTGCTTTTCCTCAGTTAAAGATGTGAAAGAAGGAACAGGGCATGTGTGGCTTGGACCCGCCCTTTCTTTTTCTCTTAGAATTACGTGCTCTGGTCTCCTCCTCCAGGTACACGTTATTCAGTGGCAGGTCCCCAGGTAATAGAGAGAGGGGGATAGTGTTAATGCAGTGTTATCTCAAACTAGGGGGCAAAGTTTGTAATACTCAGGGGTTGAAAGTGAAGAAGCTACCACTGCCACACACCTACAACAATGGGTAATAAAGATACTATTTCAATCTCCTTTTTCATGGCTCCTCATTGGCTGGCTCCTCATTGGCTAGCTCCCAGAGCACGAAAGATTATTTTTTTATTCTTTAGACACCAACAGACATCTGCTCATAGAGGTTGATGCCAGAGAACTCCCAGTATAGAAGTGGAGCCCCCAGCATTTGTGTGAGAAAACCTTAGTTTTACTTTTCACTACAGGTTCTTGGGTAGGTCTTGGGGAAACAAAGAGAAATGTGGGATGGTGATATCCCTCAAGCAGAGGAAAAGCTCAATCTCATGCTCTAGTTTCCTCTCTTCCAAAAAAATCTCAGTGAATTCACTGGCTGAGTCCTGGAAAGGAGATTGCAGATTTACCTAAGAAGACTAAGAATAGCAATATTCTTATCCCAGTTCTACTACTTACTGGCCATGCCTCCATAGGCAAGTATTTTACCTGTCTATACCTCAGTTTCCTCTTCTGTAAAATGTAGATAATTACAATCTCTCCCTCATCTCATTGTTCCAAGGATAAAATACATTATAGAAATACAATTAACTACATTGTATTGTTATAAGCAGCAGATCTTCATTTATTTATTCAACAGATATTTGAGTTAGATTCATAAACATGGCACACTCCTAAGCCTGAGGATAGTGACAATGAAGACAAAATTCCTACCCTTAAGAGCTTCCATACTCTGTTGGAAATCTCTAAAACAAACTGAAATATATTGGAGAAGGGGGACATTCTTGGAGACCTCATTTCAGATATGAATGAATATATATTCTGGATAGAACTGCTGTAAATGGTTAGGAGTGAAAGGCTTGGTGTCAGGCAAATACTTTTAGGCAACTAAAGAGAATTTGTGTAGTGTCTTTAATAAGTAGGTAGAATGTGGGAGTAATAATTTATATTTGCAAAGTACTTTAGCCTTCAAATTGTAATCAGAGCCTTTTGATATTTAAGGCAGCATGAGATGGTGAGAAATGAACATGCCTCTGAATCAGAACAAAGAGGCTACAATCTCATCTCTAATGGCAGCTATCTGGTTCCTTAACTGCATAGTAGGGTTAGTCACAATAAAAAAAAATGGTAACATCCCCTACACTATTTCACAGAGTTGTTGTGTAGATGAGATGATATACCATGTATAGGAGAGTATGCATTCCTTCAGCAAATATTTAACCAAGCATATAAGGTAGGCTGGGCTTTGCTGCACTGCTTGAGGCCCTGTCCTAATGCAGTTACATCTTAATGATGGGAGCAGACACTAAAGGAGCAGCAAATAATTGAGATAATTTTTACTTACAGTATGTGCTTTACCTATATATATATATGCATGGTGTCGTGGTAGAGAAATTCTCCCTTACAAGAGAGTTCAGGGAATGTCTCTTGGGAGGAAGAAACTGGAACTGAGAAGGGGCTTGGGGCAGACCTGGAAGGAAAGTTCTAGGTGGAGTAAAGAGTGTATGAAGGACAGGAAGCAGAATAAGCTGTAGTATGCAACAGAAGGAAAAGAAGACAAGCAACAGGAACAAGGCACGGTGGGTAAGGATAGCCTGAGATAAGGCCGAAGACATGGGAAAAGCTCAAGGTTTGTAGGCCTTTGAAAGCCATAGGGAGGAGTTAGCATTTTATGTTAAGGAAGGAGGACCCCAATTGAAGGTTTTAAGCAAGAGAACGCATAATCAACTTCCTGTTTAAAATTATAATTAAATACTGTGAAGGCAATTGAGAATTTGTTTCTGCTGGAAATGCCAACATGGACAGGTGGAGGGGAAGGCAGAGAGAGGATGTCATATGGGTCTGTTTCCACCTCATTACTTTCATGTTCTTCTGTCTGAAGATGAAACAGGGACATTTGCAACTGCTTAATCTCAATAGGTAAATACTGTTACTCTTGTCACCTGCCTGACAGTGCCTGGTTCTTTGTCCTTGGTACAATCAGGCCTCTCTGGGGCCTGTGATGACAATGTCAATATTTCCCCCAGTGGGAAAATAAAATTGACCCTGGAGTATTATTGATGAGTTTCAGCGATCTGCTTCTCAGAGATAAAAAGCCTTCCACACGTATATGACTAGCAATCTAAACACTCTTTAACAGTCATTGTAGTCTATTAATTGTGGGAGTCAAATGGGGACACACTACAGATTTGTCTTTGCTTTCTGTCTCAGGACTGCTTTGTAACCAGACTGGATGGAACATCCCAAAAATGACAAGGGTCTTATGGACCCACTTCAAGGTTTTTAGAGTAAATTTACTGCTTTCTGCCCTTGACTGGAGAATGGACCTCTCCTCTCTGAGAAAGTCATCTTAAGTAAAGGCTACCACATCCACAGCAACGAAGGAGGAAGAGGCTGCTTACTCCATTAACTCAATCAATAGGGTTAGTCCTGGCCATTTGTACAGTGATAGGTATTGGAGGAAGACCACCTGCACAGCCAAATGGCAAAAATCTCTGAAGTTGGAGTTCAATCCAATAGTGATCATGAGTACATGAAAGTAGGTTTGACATTTTCACGAGATTCAAATAGAAGGTATTATCAAGTAGAAGTAATAGGAAGCATGATAGCTGTTGGTATTTTTTTCCCAGAGACCTCAATACTTTCCACTTGGATTCCTACTGGGTTAAGAGGCTTTAGATCATTCTTGCTAGTGAACAACACGTGGGTGAAACCATACCACCCTTCCAGTTTTATGAATGACTGAGTGTTGACCTTTATCATTGCCAGATTCTCCTGAGAAGTGCTTGCTTGTAACTTCAGTTGTGCAGCTTTTTACATGGATAAGCCATAGAGTCCTATACTTAAGAAGCTAAATATTTGTAAACATTCATTCATTTAACAAATATTGAGTTAATAGCAGCTGTGTGTCAGGCATGGGTGACTGGGTAAACATGTATGAACGAAAGAGGCAAAGCCTGTGTCCTCATGCATACATATAGATGCAGGCACGTGCAGAATTTAGAATTTTCCATTTCTAACTAAGGTATCATGAAGAGCAATTTAGTCTACCTTATCATTATACAGATGGGAATGAGGAAGGAGACTCAAGCATCTAAGATCACCTCCCCATTGACTTCCACACTGCATTTCAATAGAAGAAAAGGCTGGCCAACTGGCACATCATAAATCACCTTCCTATAGATGGCAGGCATGGTATGGGGGAATCTCTCCGGAAGGCATTGTTTTTACTTAAACAAGATCAAACCCCCACCCCACTCCTCCACTGACCAAGACCCTTTCACGTGTAATTTCTAAGGCTGCAAACCTAAGACCGCTTCATGTGTAATTCTTGAGTGTAAGCCTATACAAAGGCAGAGATTCTCTTTGTTAAAGAAGCTTGGCTATTATACAAAGAATTGTTGCCTCACTTCTGGCCGTAATAATAAAACACCTCTTCCTTCCTAGATCAGTGTCCGAGAGGTGTGTTTTTTGTGGTCAATCCTGCTTCAGGGAAACTGAGGCCCCAAGAATGACTTTCCTAACATCACACAGGTAGTGGACAGAAGGATTATAGGTGGTAATAAGCATTGTTAGCCCTTTTTGAATGCTAACTATGTGCCAAGTACCTGGTTAAAAAGTACTTGGCATGGCCTGTTTGCATGAATTTTCACAAAAATCTCTCCGAAATAAGTACCATTATTATCTGTTCTTTTCTGGATAAGAATACTGAGACCCAAGTCTATAGGGCTATGAAACTGTTGAGCTGGGAGTTAAATCTAGGCAAGAGGATATCAGAGAAAGTGCTTCTACTCACTGTCATACTGCATTATCCAGTGTTCTTTTAACTCCAACATTAAAAAAATATCTCTTTAACAGTGTTGCATTTCAATCCCCCCAGCCACTTGTCACCAGTTGTTCTAATACCTGACAGTATCCATAGAAAGGGAGGAATTTACCCAACTTATAAAGTGATGGTGATGGAACCATCTGTTTGCATGCATTTAAGCCAGTAGTGCTATTAGAAATAAAAATAGGTTTGAGAGTCTCAAGAAATACCGAAATATTTTCTCCTGGTATTTTACAATATTAAGTTTTCACATAGGAATGATACATGGAGATAGAAAACCACTGTCCTTAACAATAAATGGTGAAACCAAAGCTGATTTCCTGTAAAGATAAGTACTCTTCTTTTTCCCACATGCCTCTCAAGGCCAGTGGAGGGCCCAGACCATATTTAATAAACACTTTTCTCTTTCTTGTCTTAAAGAAGGCCCTTGAAGTACTATAGGTTCCGGGCCCCACCAAGCTTACATTTGTCCCTGCTTTACCCCAATATAGAAGTTTACCTCAAGGTTTTAGAAACAGTAAAACCTCAATTTACTAACTCTGGCTTTGCTGTCTACTAACTGTGAGAATTTGGGCAACTTATTTATCTCTTGTAACTTCTATTTCTGTAAGTGTTAAGTGGAAATATATACTCCTGAAAGGATATGGTTGTTAGAGAAGAACAGAGACTGTGTGCATCTAACAACAAAGAAAAAATGTTAATAAGTGTTGACTCAATACATTTCCTTGAAAATTGTGTTCATCTACAGTAACAACACATGAACACCAGTGGCTTAATTGAACACGGGTCCATTTTTCTCATTTAACAAGAAGTCAGAAAGAGGCTCAGGCATGTCCTGGGGACATACACTCATAGCATCTTTCCCTTCAGCCTTCTGCAGTGCGAACTCCAACTTCATGGTCACAAAGTGGCTGCTCTCTTCTAGACATTGTGTTTGCCTTCGAGCAAGAAAAAAAGATGAAATATACATAGAGACATATAATCTATATATAATTTTTCTATATGCCTATAATATGTATTATAGAGTCTTTATTTCATATAGATTGTGAGTTATTTTAATTATCATCCTTTGTGTAAATGATGTACATTTCTATGTATATTTCATTGCTGAAAAGTGAATCACATGGCAATCCCAATGCTAAGGGACATGGGGAAGTAAAAATTTTAACTACAACATTTCTTAAGGGAAATGAAGTTCTGGATGGAGGAGAGCAAAACTAATTTGTCTAGAGCAAGGGTTCTCAGACTTTAACTATCATCACAATCACAGATTACCAGGCCCCATTACCAGAGTTTCTAATTAGTAGGTCTGGAGTGCATCCTGAGAATTTACACTTTTAACAACTTCCTGGATGATGCTGATGTGGCTGGTCCAGGAATCATACTTTGAGAATCACTTACTTAGCAAAATAAAAAACAAAAAGAAGACTGGATTTGTTTGGCTTGTCTGTAACAACTTCTACTGAAGTCAATTTTATGGTCCAAGCAAAGAAGCAAGTACTAAACCTGAATAGGGTTCATTTCTATTTTCCTGTGGAAAATGTATATGTATATAAAATGTGTATGTGTGTGTGTGTTCACCTGTGTTGTATGTGTGAGTATATATATATATATATATATATATATATATATATCTTTCCATTTCATTGGCTTTATTTGGTGTGAGGACCAGAAGGATGCTAACGAAGGGGCTGGATATTTGGCCAAGGTTTTTAAAACCCATCTGAGAAGTTAAGAGTGAGCCATGTGTGCCAAGAGCCATATGAAGAACATGGAGGGAAAGTGACAGATGAATCCTAGGGACAGTCAGTTCTGAAAATGTCATTTTCCACAGTGAAAATATGGCCAGAGAGACCATGTGTTCAAGAAGCCGCCAAGTTAGAGTAGCAGGGAAAAGAGGGCAGCGAAGTTGCTAAAAGCTGCCGAGAATGGAAGCTCCCAGCCTTGCATCTATTTCTTTGCTTCACTAGGAAGAATGTGTTGTGGGCTGTCATGGTAAGGGGAGGTTGGGGCTTCCCTCCCAACAAGCCATCAGAAAAAGTCCCTAGACCGAGACAGCTTCACTTGAGAAATGACTTAACTGTCTCTGCTCTTCTGAGCACCGAGGACCCATCTCCTATCCCTTGTTTGACACAGGTCTATAATCCCTTATCTACAATTTCAAACTCAAAATGCTGAAATCTAAAAATTTGTAATTCCTTTGTCGTGAAACATGCCCTGACCTGAACACATTCAGCAGCAACATCTGACTGACCTAACTACTCATATGCTTAAACATGTTCTTATTCGATGCTAGCAGTTACACATCTCACTGAAGAAAAGCAACACACTTTGTTATGAGATGCTGCCCAGATAAATGCAGAGATTTTACATAATTAACGGAGTATGCATCATGTTACTTTTCAAAAATAACACAAATTCTGAATTCTGAGACAAATCTGGCCCCAGAGGTTTAAATAAGATACTGGGGAACAGAATCTTATCTTAAATAAGATACTGGAGAACACCAATCTCCTGGCCTGCCTGTTGGTACTGGTTCCCATTTCTGATTAACCTTTCTACGGCAGCCTTGCCGCAGCTCTCCTACTACTTTACTGAGCACTCTTTTTAACACACCCAGATGTTCTTGAGTTCCCTAGCAATTGGAATTCCAATGCCACTAATCCTGGGCTGAGTCATATCTTGAATTCAGCAAAAATCCTTGTTGACAGAATTCTTTCTCATTGGACTCGCAGACAAGAGAGGAAGTTTCAACACTCTGTCTCTACTACTTACTTGGAAAAACAATCCTTATAGTTTAAGCCTTTGTTTTCCTCTCCTTAGCATGCAATGTAGTCTCTTTATATATACAAAAAGAAGAAACCAAGGCTCAGAATAATTAAGCAAGTTTCTACATTGCCATCCTAACATGATTCAAAAACACAATGTTTTTAACTCCTTTAGACAAGAAACAGAAACTGCCATCTTCTATGCAGAGAAAGCTGCCTCTTTTGCAGAACTCTGTAAAAATAAAAACACAGGGCCCCTTGTCCAAAATTTAATAATTTTAAGATGGCAATAGCAGAGCTTAATCCAAGCACAGGGCCCTGTGCAACAGCACAAGTCAGATACCCTTGATGCCAGCACTGTTTCTCTATTTTCCACAGCACCCAACATAATATGACTTGATAAAATATTATTTTAATTGAGTGCCAACAACAATCAACAGAAGATAATGCTGAGCAACAACATCCACAAAATGTAATAGAGATGGCTCCACAATATTCTCCTCCAGTTTAATACTATCCATTAGATAGTCTGCTTAACCTGCAAACTGCTTTTTTATGAGTGGAATCAACACTTCTGTAGCAGGCATATTGCCCAGAAGATGACAACACTCCTAAAAATCTATCTGTGCTCAAAGCCATTTATTATCCTCAAATATTTTACCTCTTTCTATGCACCAAGTTGTAACCTCTTCCAGAAAACATCACCTACCACTTTCTCAAAACACTATCTTTCAGCAGCACTGTGGATTTGATGGTACGTCCATTTGTCATAGTGAGTTTATAGACATCCAGCTTCTTGCCATGGAATATTTGGTTCATTCAAGTGCTGCCAACTCATGACATGAAAAGTAAGCTAACCAGCTGGTGAAGCCAGCATCTACAGAATCACACCTAATGGGTAGAAAAGGCTGGACTAGTAGTTGAGCCAGTAATGTTAAATTACCTGTACAAATGAAAGGGAGCAGAAGCACATAAAATCTCAAACAATGCACAAAATCCTCTTTTGTGACTGGAGTTTTGTGAGGTTTTTGCTTTTTTTCTCTCTCTCTCCAACATTCTGATCAATTATCATTCATGTATGCCACATAAAGAGCTCCATTTAGACTTAATAAAGACACAGGGAATTGAATCAGGTAAGCCAGAGACCTGTTTAGTGTCCCTATTTTGTTACCTTGTACAACTCTAAGGAGAAAAGAATGCTCAAGCTTTGCAAACCTTAGAGATAAACTGTTTCAGCTTCCCAATGTCACAGAGAACCTAAAGCTCAGAACTTCTTCCTGTAGTCCCATGCAAGCTGGAGACTGGAACAGGATTCCCATCTCTCCGCTCCCTCTTGAAATTCTCAGGGTGGCCAACGGCCTGGCTTCCACTATAGTCGTCTAGACTTTATGTCAGAAACAGGGCTTAGATGTCAAGGAAAAGGAAACTGTTGAAAGTAAGTCAGGTGTCATAGTATTTTGACCCTTAAAGTGTCTGCAAAATAAGTTTCTAAGGTTGGTACATGTTAACTGTTACAGTTTTAAACCATTTACTGAGTCAGGAAATAGCACTTAACATTGGCTAAATACTTAGAACTCTGCCAGGCACACGAGGGAGTTAACTATAGCAACAAAGAATGAGTGAATAATACAGTCAGCTCCCTCATGAAAGGAGCAAACATCTAATTTTGAAGATAAAAGTGAATTCCCACAGGACCCTAAGCTCCTCTGGGGCATGTACTGTCTGTATGCCTTTTATCTCTGCATAGCTGGAGTGACTGCTCAAAAATGGAAAATCTTTACTAGCTTCCCTTGCTCTTAGAATAAATGTAAAATCCTTAATGTTCCTTATGAGACATGCCATAATATAGACTTGGGATCGAGAAACTTTTGAATAACGTGACAGATAGTAAATATTTTTGGCTTTGCAGGCCAAGCAATCTCTGTGACAATGACTCTATCATGGTAGCATGCATGCAGCATAGACAATTAGTAAATAAACAGGCATGTCTGTGATCTAGCAATGCTTTGTACACAAATGCAGGCAGCAGGAAGATTTGACCTACAAGAACAGTGTGCTGACCCTTGGTATGGATTGTGCATTTCAAGCTGTATATCTACGAATCACCTGGGATCTTATTAAATACAGGTTTGAACACAATAAATCTGGGATGAAGGCCGGGCATGGTGGCTCATGCCTGTAACTCCAGCACTTTGGGAGGCCGAGGTGGGTAGATCACCTGAGGTCAGGAGTTCAAGACCAGCCTGGCCTACATGGTGAAACCCGGTCTCTACTAAAAGAAGTACAAAAATTATTCAGACATGCTGGTGCTCGCCTGTAATCCCAATACTTGGAAGCTGAGAATCAGTCGAACTCAGGAGGCAGAGGTTGCAATGAGCCGAGATTGTGCCACTGCACTCTAGCCTGGGCAACAAGAGCAAAACTCTGTCTCAAAAAAAAAAAATCTGGAATAGAGTCTGAGATTTTGCATTGTTAGTAAGTTCACAGCTGATCCTGATGCTGCCTGTACAGAGAATAGTGTCTCTATCATTCTAGCCTCACCTTCGACCTGGCTCGTCCTCACTTTCTGGGATGTTCCACACTCAGCTTCTCTTCCTTATCATGTTTTCTCCTGTCCCAGGGTCTGTGTGCATGCTGTTTCTCTGGGCTGGATTTTTCTTATCCTTTTACTTAATCTACTCTTTTAAATATTAGCTCAGGGTCCATGTGTTAGTCCATTTGCATTGGTATCAAGGAATACCTGAGGCTGGGTAACTTACAAAGAAAAGAGGTCGCAGTTCTCCAGGCTGTACACAAATCATAGTGCCAGCATCTACTCCTGGTGAGGGACTCAGGAAGCTTCCAATTATGGTGACAGACAAAGGGGAGCCAGTATGTCCCATGGCAAGAGAGGGAGGAGGTGCCAGGCTCTTTTAAACAACCAGATCTCACATGAACTCACAGAGTGAGGACATTACCAGGACATTACTGTGAGGACAGCACTGAGCCATTCAGGAAAAATCCACCTCCCTGATCCAAACACCTTCCATAAGGCCCCACCTCCAATACTGGGGATTTCACTTCAACAAGAGATTTGAAGGGGGCAAACATCCAATCTGTATCAGTCCACTTTCTTAGGAAAATGTGCTCCAGACTAGATCAAGCACACCCCTTCTATGCATTCATTGTTCTCAATACTTCCCCATCAAAGTGATTGTCACAGCTGTAATTTTATGTTTACTGACGTAATTCCTCATCAATATCTGTCCCTCTTCCATTGGAATGTAAGTTGCTTGAGAGGAGATAACATTCCAGTTCTGTTTATCATTTTATACTGTGCATCTAGCACAGTTCCTAGATGAGTTGCTGCTCAACACATAATGAACAAATCAATAAAGCAGTTAATCAGTCCTCATTTTCCAGCCTCTTTTTCTAGACCATACTAGACATAAGTAAACAGGCACTCAGTAAAGACTGCTGAATAACTTTTAGAAGGTTTTGGAATTTCGAGGATTTTTAAAATTCGGAAAACTTTCAGACTCCTTTAGTTCCTGATCCCCTTCCTCTCTTCTCAAGTCATCTCTCTCTATACCACCAATTTCCAATAGAACTTGGACTTTCATTTTGAGATGGTGGGAATTTCTGTGCTATCCAGTATCATGGTCAGGTGTGGCTATTGAGCTCCTAAAATGTGCTAGTCCCATCAGGAAATCATATTTTTAATTATATATAAGGCATAGTGCATGAAGGTCTAGATTTCAAGGAATATGTAAGCATGTTTTAGAGCCCCTTATAAATATCTAATTCCCCAGATTTTTCTTTTAAGTTTTCTGGTTAGCCTATTGCTTGCCTTAACTGTGATCTACTGCTTCCAGCAGATGGAATGTTAATCAATCAACTTGCTGCTGATTGTTTTTGATAAATACTCCCTTCAAGGAAAGGCAGTTTGTACTAGGTGAGCTCCGGGTCAGGTCCAACAAGGAGAATCCTCTACTAGACCGGTCTAATGACAATTCTCTGAGAATGGGGTTTTGAAGAATTTCCAACTCTGTTATGCCTCCTTCAGTGCCTCCTAGAACTCTGGTTTTCACCATGGCCACAGAATGTGGGTTTACAAGGCTATTGCAATGCCAGGGTGATGAGAAGGGCAATAGAATAAGAGAAAACACGGGAATGCTTGATGTTCTTACTGAGATTCAGCCATTGTTCTTAAATAAACCCTCCCCAGATGACTACAACATTTGGTTAATTTCCAGCATTCTAAATTTTGATTCTGACATTTTTTTCATTCATTTATGACAGTGTTTTCATTGATTGATGGAGAAGACTTTCTGAGATCTTTACTTCACCATTCTTGCTGATGTCACATCCACGTCCATTCTTAAAACCTTGGATCAAATGCCACCTCTCCTGAGAAAAAGCTGTTGACATGATTCGGTTCTTTCCCTGTGCTTCCTTAGCAATTCCTACACACTTCTATGAGATTCTATTATTTATACTCAATTCACTCCCTCCCTATGCAGACACTTTATTTAATGAGCTCCTGTTATGTGTCTATCTCTCGCACATTAAATTGGATTTCTTAAAGGACTGAGAGTATATCTGATGTGACTCTGTAGTCCCATTGCACAAAGCCTGGCACAATGTAGGTACTTAAAAAACATTTGTGGTGCTACAGACCTCCTAAGGGGACTGACTGCAGGTCCTTATGGGGGACTGGTCTGGAGCTGGCTGTCATTCTGAGCACCAGCCCTCTGCCCCTTTTCAGCCCCCTCATTTTTTCCCAGTGCTGCCTATCCTTCAATAACATGCCTCTGATCAGTGTTTTAAAGATCTTTGACCCTTGAGTTTCTTTTATCTGCCTTTGAGAGACTCAAAATGGAAATTAAATGCACATATAAGAGGCAAGTTTCAAAATATTTGTTACTAAATATAACCCAAGCCAGTGAAGCTGCAGGTGAAGCATTTCCATGGGGTCCATAGTCTTCCCTATGTTCTTTTGTTTGCCTGTTTGTGTCTTTGTTTTTTGAGACATCTCGCTCTATTGCCCAGGCTGGAGTGCAATGGCACAATCTCAGCTCACTGCAACCTCCACTTCCCAGGTTCAAGCAATTCTCCTGCCTCAGCCTGCTGTGTAGCTAGTTGGGATTACATGCAGCTGCCACCATGCCCCAATAATTTTTTTTTTTTTTTTGTAGAGATGGGGTTTCACCATGTTGGCCAGACTGGTCTCGAACTCCCGACATCAAATGATCCACTTGCCTCAGCCTCCCAAAGTGGTGGGATTACATGCTTCCCTGTGTTCTTTTTCCTCCGCCCTGCTGCTTCAGTTTCTTCCTGCTCTTCAGTCCTCCACATCTTTCTTTGTCTTTCAAGTTAACCAAGGACCTTCCTTTCCTCCAGGAAGCAGCCTGTGATGTGTTCACTGGAAAGTATTAAGTGATGAGTGACACATTACAAACAGTACTGGAACTTGGCCTCTAGAGATTTTTTTCTGTCCAGACTTGGTTCATAATTTATTTTGGAAAAGTTTCTTCTCCCTTTTGTGCTTCAGTTTCCACATCTACCAAATGAAAATATTGATCTCCATGGCTTTACTTCTAATGTCCCACAATTTTGTTACTATTAAGTCACCGCCCCAGGCACTTCATTTTTAAATAACATATGAATTTAAAGGAGAATATAAAAAGACAATAATGCTGTATTGTAAGGCATGATTCATCAGCAGTGAGATTTCAAACACCACATGTTCATTTTACAAACATTTATTGAGGTTCCATGCTCAAAGCCCTCGCTATGTGTTAGTAATACAGAGATATGTCTCTGCCCTAGGAAAGTGGCTCCTGCCCTATGAAAGCACACAGTCGTATGAACAACTGACTTTTAGAAAAGATGTAAGCTAACCAAGGCTGCTAAATCAATTTTGTATCCCTTGCCAATTTCAATCTATTGGTAATGCCCACCTGAAGAGTTGTTTTGGCCCTTCAGCATAGTGTGTTGTGATTGATAGGTCACGGTGCTATCCTTATTCTGATACCTTAGATCACATCATTTAATGATTGTCTCTTTGCATTAGTTTCCCATCTCCTTGTATTAGTTTCCTGTCTTTGTCCTTTAAGGCTACCAAACAGAATAACACAGACTGAGTAGCTTATAAAAAATAGAAATTCATTTCTCACAGTTCTGGAGGCTAGAAAGTCCAAGATCAATGCTCTGGCGTGTTTCATGTCTGGTGAGGGTCAGCTTCCTGGCTTATAAATGCACTTCTTATGTCTTCAAATGGAAGCAAAAGGGGCAAGGGAGTTCTCTAAAGTCTCTTGTATAAGGGCACTAATCTCATTGCACATGCTCTTCCTCCACAACTTAATTACTTTAGAAAGGCCCCACTTCCAAATACCATTACACTAGGGATTAAGTTTTAACACCTGAATTTTGGCAAAATACAAACATTAAGTCTATAGCATTTCCCTTTTCATGCACTATCTTTCACCTCCATCAATTTTATGATGAAGATAATGGCGCTTACTTTATGGGACTGTGTGAAGATTAAGTTAGTTACTGTATTTAGAACACTAAACACAGAGTTTGACACACAATAGATTGTCTTACTCTATTCCTGCTGCTATAATAAAATATCATTGACTAGGTAGCATATACACAACAGAAACTTATTTTTTATAGTTCTAGAGGCTGGAAAGTCCAAGATCAATGCACCTATGGATTTGGTGTCTGATAAGTGCCCATTCATAGCGGTTTCTCTTTCTGTCTGCACATGGTAGAAGAGGGCAGAGTAACTCTAGGGAATCTTTTATAGGAACACTAATCTTATTCATGAGAACTTCACTCTCATGACCTAATCACCTCCCAAAAGTCCTCCCATCCTAATACCATCACTTTGAGAGTTAGAATTTCAATACATGAATCCTGGGGGGACCCAAACGTTCAACAATGGCATAAATGTTCATTATCCTCTAAATCAGTGGCTCTTTATGGTGGAGAGAGAAGGTTTTTTCTCCCCAGGGAACATTTGGCAATGTTTGCAGGAATTTTGTGTCATCACTACTTGGGGAGGCACATTACTAGCCTCTACTGTGTATAACCCAAAGATGCTGCTAACCAACTTTGCAATGCACAGGACAGATTGCCACACACAAAAAATTATTCAGCTCAAAATGTTGATAGTGTCAAGGTTAAAAAATTTTGCTCTAAATTGGTGCTAGGACAAATGCCAGAGCAAGTTATGAATATGAGACATTAATTCTTGCTACCTTTTCAAACTAAATATTTGTTTTCTTAAAATGATAACACACAAGAGTCAAGAAAATTGATTGTTGCTCAGTTCCAGGTACCAGGAAAAGCAGAAAATGAAGCCTACCTTCCTTCCCTTCTGATATGGTTTGGCTCTGTGTCCCCACCCAAATCTCATCTCGAATGGTAATCTCCACGTGTAGAGGGAGGGACCTAGTGGTAGGTGACTGGATCATGGAGGCAGTTTCCCCTATGCTGTTCTTGTGATAGTGAGGGAGTTCTCACAAGATCTGATTGTTTGATCAGTGTCTGACATTTCTCCTGTGCCCTTTCTTTCTCCTGTCACCTTTTGAAGAAGGTGCCTGCTTTCTCTTTGTCTTCCGTCATGATTTTAAGTTTCCTGAGGCCTCCCCAGACATGTGGAACTGTGAGTCAATTAAACTTTTGTCTGTAAATTGCCTAGTCTCAGATAGCATCTCTATAGCCGTGTGAAAAAACTAATAATACACCTTCTTCCCTTCATCCTTTCCTTATTTTCTTCCTCCCCTCTGTCCCTCCTTCTTTTTCCTCTCTTTCCTTTTTGTACAAACTGTAGAGATGGCTGCCAGGTGCAGAGGAAAATCAACCCAAATAATCTGCATTTCAATTTTACCATAAAAATGTATGCTTCCTGCAACAGGCAAGAAACATGGGAAGCTGAATTTCTCTATGACATATGCCCTCCATAAGGCAAAAATTGTTGCTGTCAGAATAACTGAGCTAAAATACCAGGATATTTTCCTAAACTCGGAGAGCTTGTCACATAAATTGCCACTGAACCGGGGCTGCATATGAGATTAGAAACTGCCTTTTGGAGGGACGATTTGTCAGCCCCATTGGCAGAACTAGCATAGTAAATAACACTAAAATGAAATGAACTACATTCTCAGAAATGCTGTGTTTTATGTCACAATGGGCAGTCAGGGAAATAGAGATAAGTAATGGCTGCTGCCTGCATTCTCTTATTCCTACCCAACCATCACTGCCTGGGCCACAGGCAGTGCATGTCAGTGAGGACCAAATATGGCCTGACATTCTTCATGGGACTGTATATGCGCTTCTGGCTCATAATAACATGGTTGCATATAAGCAAATCATAAGCAATACATAAGAGTCTTTTTAAAAACATGAAAAACCATAATGCCATGGGGGTTAAAACAGGTAGGTTAATTCTAACTGAGTGGGATTTGGGAGGACTTCTTTGAGAAGGGACATTTGAGCTAAGCTTTAAAATATGAGTAGGATCTAGATAAGGACTTCTAAATTTGAAGTCCATGGACCTTCAAGTAAAGTCTGTGGATTTGAATGGAAAACAAATTACATCTATTTTTTACCAATCTATAGCTGACATTTAGCTTTTCCCTCAGGTGTTAAGGTAGACTACATGCACAGTAGTATTAGCAGAACCAGTGATTTTGTCCCCAGTACAAATCTCAGATATTCTCATGTCGTGCTACTACTATTGCAGATAATTGAAGTATTATTTATGCTAATCACTCCTTTGAATAATAGTAATTATTAGATAAATTATTGGATCTTGCTATTTAATGCAACTATTAAAAATATATATTGCCATATCACAAGTTTAATTATTTTAGGATTTTTTTTTTGTTTTCTTTGTAAAATTGTGAATTTTTAATTATGGATTTAAAAATTTTATTCTGAGAGGATGTGAATAGACTCTACCAGATGCCAGGTAGATTCATGGTACAAAGAGAGCTAAGAACTCATGCTAAGGCAGGTAGAAACGAGTGGGCTCCTATGTCACAAAGCAGCATGAACAAAAGCATAGATGTCTCCCTGTATGACTGTTTTGAAAATGACAACATTAAGACTACCATTTTTGCAGTGCTCTGCCATGGCTCAAATGCTGCTGTGTATTGATCAATTTAATTCTTTCGAATAACCATATTGGATAGCTATGATTATTTTCTCCATTTCACAGATGAAGCAAAGAGAGGTTAAGTGACTTTCCAGTAGCTGCATAGCCAGGAAGAGGTAAGCTGGCCTGCTGACTTCAGAGGCCAAGTTGAAAACAATTTATTATTATTACACTCCTGCACAAAGAGTAACAACAGCAATCATGGCAACAACAACAATCACCTGCTGAGTGCTGGATAAGTTTCAGCTTTTGTGCTATTTCTTTAGAGACATCATCTGGTTTAGTCCTTACAACAACTCAAGAAGGCCGTTATTATCTTCATTTATGAAAGTGAGGCTTAGAGAAACTATGAGATTTGCCCAAGTTAGACACTAAGTAGCTAAGCTAAAATCAGAATCCAGATCTACATGATGTCATTCACGTCTGAGTTCTTAATGTCTGCAGCAAACTATGTAGCAGTGAAGATCGGAATCCTGTAGTGCAGAATGTGCACCACATTAACTTGAAGCCAAAATATAGATGGCCTTGAATGCCATGCCAAGATGTTTGATTTCAGTATATGTCAATGGGGAGTCATTGATGGCTTTTGAGCAGGAAAACCAACATTATATAATCTCTGTTTTAGGCAGATCATTGTGGCAACAATATGGAGAATGAATTGCAGGAGCAAACAGTTAGAAGCAATGGAACCTGTCAAGCAGCCATTCGAGCACCTGGCCTAGGTGAGGTTAAGCTAAAGGTAGAATACTGGAGGAAAAGACATACCTGGCACATATTATACATCATAGGAGGTGGTGTGGGAAAGTAGAGGTGTAGAGGTGTCAAAGATATCCCCGAGTGTCCAGTCCAAGCAATTAGGATAAAGGTGGAACCACTGACTAAAGCAAAAACACATGAGGACAAACAAACTTAGTTTTAAGGGGCAAGGAGAGTAGAAACTTAATGGATTCTTCTTTGAACATATTGAGTTGAGGTGCTCATGAAATACCTTGGCAGGTATATTCAATCAAAAGAAGAAAATTTGGGTGTGGTACTCCATACTGAGATATACTGTGCTCTTGAAGGATGCTCCTACATTTCAGAACTCGACCAAAGACATGGAACCAATGATAGTGCTGAGAAATGGACAGAGAGGTACAAGACATAGAAGTCAGGAGAGAAAAGTGTTCTCATTAGTGGAGGGAGATAGAAGAGCCAACAGAAAATGAAAGTGTCATAAAACAACAGAAATAGTTCCCCAAAAAAGATTTGTTGGAGGCCTTTTAAAGAAGGTAGGAGTTGGCTTCTTTTTGGATTTATTTAAGTCATGATTTGCATAGACACAGAGAGATGGAAAAAAATGGCATTTCTAGATCCCATCTGGCCCATTCACAGACTGCAAGTTCTGTGATAAGTAAAGAGAGAAACATTAGAGTTTCCAAGCACAGGAAGGAGAGGAGTGAGCAGTTGTCTAAGAAACCTATTTTTTAAATTGTGAAACAGGAATAATAAATTTGTTGGGGGTGGGTGGAGAGAGAGAGAAAGAAAGAAAGAAAGCAGGTGCATTTTGAGGATGGGGGAAAGGATTATTAAATGAGAGATTTAAAAATTGGCCTTGAATTGCTCACAGATTTATCTGCCAATGCTACAACATTGTGTGAACCCTGGAAACAACAGAGAAATTTCAACCATGACAATTTTTAAAATAGCCTGAATATAAATGTGGCAATATCTACAAAGAGCTATGGATCTTTGGGAGGGGTGGGAAAATACAGAGTGGTGGATAATAAACTAGTCAAGCAGGTGAATCATTTTAAATACCTGGAAAATCTCATTAGCCTAGGAGGGGAATGAATCCTGAAGCTAAGCTATTGAAATTTATTATAATAAAGAACATTAAAGAAGATTTACAACATAGTCACAAAGCCGATTATTAAATTTGGCAGGAAAACTTGGATGTGGAAAGGAGAAGATAAAAAAGACAAAATGGTATTAGCTGTTGAAATGAAATCTCCCCTTTCACTTGAGGCTTGGATAAGATTTTAAGTGAAAATATGTTTTGGTTAATATTGGTAATCAGTGGCCAGAATTTGCTTAAACAAAAAAAGAGGAAAGATAAACTAGAAAACATGTTGAGATGATTACTAAAATCTAAAACTGCAATTAAATACTCAGTAGAAGAAAAACAGCTTGAAAATATTGCATGGAGAGGGACCTTGGAATGCCAGTTAGTCCAAATCAAACAAGCCATCACTTTGATGATCATCTTTCACCAAAGATCAAAGTCTGCCCATCAAACTATGGGTCCCCACTCCCTAATGCAAAGGGCCAGCACTAGTCCTCTCGGTGCCTGGCTCAATCATATGCACCCCATAAATATATGCTCCTATTCTATAACTATAATAATTAAAAATTAATTTTTTAAAAGAGAAGTCATCCAAATTGCCAGTGGCAGAAATTTGAATACTCCTTGAGTAAAACAGAAATACCTTGACTTATGAACCAGGAAGTTCCAGGACTAACAGTGTATCTAAACTCAACTGCAGAAGGTGGCTCAAATGTTTTCTCAAGAATCTGTTCTCTTTGTCTTTGAGATCAGCTCTGCTTTCCCCATGTAATCTCCTTCTCACCCAGGCTCTCTCCTCCTGGTCTCAAAATAGCTGCTGCAGCTCCAGACCTTACCTCCTCTCCGTTTCCCAACCAGTGAGATAAAAGCACTGCACACCCCACAACAGTCAAGTATAGGTTCTGGGTATGATGCTCACTGGCCAGAATTAGGCCATGTGCTTGTCCCAAGTCAATCACTGTGGTCAGGGGAATGGGATATTATAATTGGCTTAAGCCAATCTGGACCCACCCTAATATGGAGGGAAATGGTTAACATTTAATCACTTGAGTTAAAAGTGGGCAAGGAATGGTTTCCCTAAGAAAAGGTGAAGAATAGTTTTTATATATATAAGGGAGCAAGAATTGCAAAAACAATAAATGTTCATATAGTAACTACCTTCCGTTTTGAAAGTCCTATTTTTATCTCATTTAAGCTTCTTGTGCTAAGGTTTCAATCCATTTCATTTTGTTTTAATCAGTAGAGATGTCAGGTACATACTATTTGGCAACAAAAATCCCTGAAAGATGGAAAAATTCTTTTGACACTTTATATTTGTGGTCTACCTGTTACTTACTGGAGTAATTCTAGTTATAGTAGAGGAGCTGTTCTTGTTTTCTTCCAAATAACTTAAAGAATATGATGACAGAATATATATTTAGGAAGATAAAATTATCTTCCCATACAGTAATCTGGCTATTAGATTGCATAATGTATAAAAGGCTATTGATTTTTTTTTTTTAGTTCCACTCGTCATCATCTAAGCCTCTCTCTACTTTAGGGTGTCTGATATTTACTTGCTTCAGCCTGAGGAGGGAAAGTCTAAATATATGAATTACAATCTTTTAGACTTTGGTGCAATTAACGCTGTTGAGAACATATAATCACTTGGAAAATAACCAAGGAAAAATAGTTGAGAGCACTGCAGAGGTTCTGTGCAGTACACAACAAAACATGGCACATTTTTTAAAGTCCATAGAACGTGATTATTATACGGAAGAAGTCAAGCAGAGCTTGATCTGTTGCTCCTTGTGTGTGGGTATCTGAGCACATGAACATATTAAACTCTTTTGCATAATCTGGGAAGAAAAGTTATACTCTCCTCTTAGGTTATATTTTCCCAGTGTGTAATTACAAATGCCAATCCAGATGCAGCGAAGACTTCCCTTGAATATATTAAGGTGAAACCACACATCTCTAGGGGGAGAGAAAGCAAGAGAAGCAGATTGCCTTGTGCCATCCATCAGGCTGGGGCAGTTATCTGCATAGAGAGTGAAGAAGAAGGAAATACATGCACGTGCAAAGATCCGTAAGCATGAAGATAAATATCAGGGTTGGCATTTTGTTCTCTCTGCTCAGCCCCACCCTCTTTCATTCCACACTCCCCCTTCCTTGCCTGAGAAAACCTCCACACAGAATAGCAAAGACTGAGGAGTCATTAGAAAAATATGCTTCTTCCTAGAAAGCAAGATCTAATTTCTCAGAAGCTTATTTAAAATATGAGAGAATTTAAAGAAAAACAAAAAATGCTCTTTCTGATTTTCCTCACATTTTGTTGTCAGAGTTTTCAAATACAAAATGAATTGCATTTCTGTTTCCCACAAATGAAAATCTTCCAAGAGAATGCATTCAAGAAACTCAGCAAATCATGTAATACCAAACAACATGTTGCCTTAGAAGTATATAAACCAGCTCGTTGTCAGTTTCTACAAGCAAGAGAGAGACATTCAGGAGCACAATATCCCATCAGTATCTTCCGCAAGGATTGCAGGTAGCTCTGAAGCACATTCATTCATTTGCTGAATGAACATTGGTTGATGCTTATTGTATGCCTGACATGTTTTATTAGGTTGATTTCAAAGTAATGGCAAAAACTGAAATTACTCTTGTACCAACCTAAAATTTGCATCTCTATGTTGTTTCATTCAATCCTCTCCTTATCCTTATGTAATGATCAGAAAACTGGGAGCTCAGGGATGTTAAATAACTTGTCTAAGTTCAGAAACAAAGCAGTAGAGACAGTTTTGGACCAGTGTCTGTCTAATTTCAAAGCTCATACTGTCTCTAGTATGTCATGTTGCTCTTTGTGGGAAGCACACAAGAAAAGTTTCCCTTTCCACTGTGGTGCTAGAGCTTCATGAGGATGATGCTAGAGTGTGCAGAAGAAAGAAATATATGCGTGTGGAAAGATCCCTAAGCGTCAAGACAAATATCAGGGGTGGCATTTTGTTCTCTCTTCTCAGCCCCATACCCTTTTATCCCATACTTCCCCTTTCTTGCTTGGGAAACCCTCTACATAAAATAGGAAAGACTGAGAAGTCATTAGAAAAATATGCTTCTTCGTAGAAACCAAGATGATGCTACCTGGACCTCAGAGCCCTCGGATGACAGAGACTCAGCTGAGGCAAAGGGTCAATTCCAGGACCTCCAGCCCCCCTGCATTAGCATTGTCCACATCAGGACCATGCCAGCAAGAGAGAGGTCTTCCTGCAGGAAGCAATACCATAATCCAGAAAAGGATGGGTCTCAAGGAGGCACCACAGCTTCTCCTGGGCTCACCCTCAGAAATGAAAACTGAAGCTCAAAGTTGATGAGACATTCACCTAAGAACGGAGGTCTGGACCACAGACAGATCAATGGCTTTGAGAATACTTAGAGACCTATGGAATTTAGCCCTTCTTTTTGCATCTTATTTATGTTAAATCTCTGTGATTCATTTCATTTCAGAGATTAGAAATAAATACCCTGAAGCCAGAGAGGTGAAGGGAGGAGACACAGGGATACGTCTGCCTCAGCAACCATGGGAGATGGGGCCATGAAAATGGCATTTGCCTCCACAGCTTGTCCAAGGGAGAGTGTGGTGGTTTAAAAATAGAGTCACAAAGCCAGGCATGGTGGCTCATGCCTGTATTCCCAGCACTTTCAGAGGCCGAGGCGGGCACATCACCTGAGTTCAGGAGTTCGAGACCAGCCTGGCCAACATGGCAAAACCTGTCTCTACTAAACATACAAAAATTAGCCAGGCATGGTGGCATGTGCCTGTAATTCCAGCACTTTGGGATGCCGAGGCAGGCGTATCATGAGGTCAAGAGATCAAGACCATCCTGGCCTACGTGGCAAAACCCCATCTCTACTAAAAATACAAAAACTAGCTTGGCATGCTGGCATGCATCTGTAGTCCCAGCTACTCAGGAGGCTGAGTCAGGAGAACCGCTTGAACCCGAGAGGCAGAGGTTGCCCTGAGCCAAGATTGTGCCTCTGCACTCCAGCCTGGGTGACAGAGCAACACTCGGTCTCAAAAAAATACATATAGTCACCCCTTGGTTAATGATGGGGATACATTTGGAGAAAGGTGTGGTTAGGTGATTTTGCTGTTGTGTGAACATCTCAGATCATGCTTATAAACCTCGAGGACATAGCCCATTACACACTGAGACTCTATGGGATAGCCTATTGCTCTTAGGCTACAAATCTGTACAGTGTGTTTCTGTACTGAATACTCAACTGGAACATAATTAAGGATCCATGTAGTCAAACATAGAAAAGATACAGTAAAAATACCATATAAAAGGTCTAAAAAAAAATGGTACGCTTGTCTAGGGCACTTACCATGAATGGAGCTTGCAGGGCTGGACGTTGCTTCGGGTGAGTCACTGAGTGAGTGGTGAGTGAATGTGAAGGCCTGTGCATTACTGTAGACTTAGTAAGCCCTGTACATTTATGTCAAACCACATGCAGCAAAGACTTGAACATTGGTTGATGCTTATTGTAAGTGCAAAGATCCCTAAGCATAAAGATAAATATCAGGAGTGGCATTTTGTTCTCTCTGCTCAGCCCCACCCTCTTTCATTCCATACTACCCCTTCCTTGCCTGAGAAAACCCCACGCAGGATATCAAAGACTGAGGAGTCATTAGAAAAATATGCTTCTATTTTTCTGTTATGGTAAACATAAATTTCAATTTAAAATTTACATTTAAAATTCACATTAAATTTATTTTAAAAAATCTTTCCTCAATGACCAATTAACCTTAACTTACTGTAACTTTTTTATTTTATAAATTTAAAAGTTTTTTTAACTTCTGACTTTTTTTCTCATAACATTTAGCCTAAAAGACAGATTGTACAGCCGTACAAAAATATTCTTTTTTTATATCCTTATTCTCTAAGCTTTTCTTCTCTTTTTAAAAGGTTTTATTTATTTTTTACATCTTAAATGTTTTTGCTAAAAACTAAGACTTAAACACATGCATTAGCCTGGACCTACACAGGGTCAGAATCATCCATATTGCTGTCTTCCACCTCCATGTCTTATCCCATGGGAAAGTCTTTAAGGCAGTAACACACATGGTGCTGTCATCTCCTAAGATAACAATGCCTTCTTCTGGAAAACTCCTACAGAACTGCTTGACACTGTTTTACAGTTAACTTTTTCTTAAAAATAAATAGAAGGAATACACACTAAAATAATGATAAAAATATAATACAGTAAACACACAAACTAGTAGCATAGTCATTTGCTATTATTGTCAAGTATTATGCACTGTGCATAACTGTATACCATAGACATTTGTACGACTGGCAGCACAGTAGGTTTGTTTCCACCAGCATCACCACAAACACGTAAGTAATATCTTGCACTATGATGTTATGATGGCTTCAATGCCATTAGGCAGCAGGAATTTTTCAGTTCCATTATTATCTAATGGGACCACCACCATATGATGTGGTCCATCATTGATAAAATGTCATTATGTGGAGCATGACTGTACATCCAAAAATTCATACTTCCTCCTTCAAGAGATAGAGCCTAATCGTCCTCCCAGGACTGGACTTAGTGATTTACTTCTACAGAATAGAATGAAGGAGAAGTCACAAAGGATGACTTCAAATACCAGATTATAAAAAGGTGTGTGGCTTGCTCTCTCTTTTTTATCTCAGCTCACTGCAACTTCTGCCTCTCAGGTTCAAGGTATTCTCCTGCCTCAGCCTCCAGAGTAGCTGGGATCACAAGCACCCACCACCACACCTGGCTAATTTTTGTATTTTTCATAGAGTTGGGGGTTTCACTCTGTTGGCCAGGCTGGTCTCATACTCCTGACCTCAGGTGATCCATCCACCTCGGCCTCCCAAAGTGCTGGGATTACAGGCATGAGCCACCACACCTGGCCTTGGTGGCTTGCTCTCTTGAATCACTTATTTTGGGGGAAGCCAGCTGCTGTAGGTTTTAAGCATTTTATGGAGAGGCCCATGTGGCAGGGTGCTGAGTTCTCCTGACAACAGCCACATCAATGAGCTTGGAAGTAAGTCCTAGTCCCATCAGGTTCTGCACCTCCACTGCAGCCCCATGAGAGACTGAGCCAGGACCACCGACGTGAGCCACTCCTAGATTTCTGATCTTTGATACTCTGTAAACTGATAAGTGTTTGCTGTTTGAAGGTCCTAGGTTTTGAAGCAGTTTTCTACACAGCATTAGACAAATGATACAGAGAGATACATTAATGTTCAGAGAAAAGAAGGGCAGCAGAGAAAAGAGCTGGATGACTCTTGAGGCTTTGCTGACTCTTGAAGTATTGCTTCTAGGCCTAATCTGGAAGGAAAATAGCACAATCTGGATTCCACATGTAGGAAAAGTCTGAAGTCCCCAAAAGGGTGACAAAAGGAAACTTTCTTTTTTCCCTTGTGCATTTATTATATGTAAACTAAACTGGGTTAAACATCTTCCACGTATCCAACGTAGAATGATAGGAAAGGTATTAAAATATGAGCTAAAGAAATATCTATGTAAAGGAGAGTGACCGCACATAATTAGCTGTTGGAAAATTAAGTTAAACACTCACAATACATGCTGTAAATGCATATTGATGGTCTATTTTCTGGAAGATGTTGACTGGATGTAGGAGATCAGAGGTGGCTCTTGTCATCAAGGAGCATAACATCTTGTTGGAGAGCAGAGAGGCACAAACATTCAGCATCTATTCAACAGATGATTCTCCACCAGTTCTTATGGGTCAGGTCCTGAATTTGCTCCTGAAAAGATGACATGAAATAAGGTACAGTGTCTTCCTTCAGGATCTTTAAGTTCATACAGACACAGACAAGATAAGAAGATGCCATGATATTATGTGTGATAAAGGATAAGACCTGGGCATTCATAGAAGCACCTCTGGGAAGCATGTAGCGAAGACGGCTAGTGATCTCCAAATGTTCTATGAGACCCACTAAGCTTCCAAGCCTCCCTGGCCTTGAAGTTGGGGCCTTGGAGCTAGTTGGGGCTGTGGTCTAGAAGAAGAAGAGTAGGATCATAGGTTCTAGCTGGTGCAACTCCAATGTGGCAGAGCTCCCTCAACCTATAGGTGACTGTGCGAGTGAAGTAGAGCCTCCCCATCCTCCCTGAAATTGACTTGTTGGACATAAGTGAGAGAAATGCTGTTTTGATGGTAAAGCCACCAAGGCTCTGGGTTCTGATCTGTATCTGCAGCACACAGCAACCCATCTTGACTGAGACAAGGGACATGATCTAGCTATGGAGAGGAAGAAAGGCTTTGCAGTGTAATGCCTGGTATACTATCGTAACTGTCTGGATTCAAGTGTGTGTTGAGAAGACAGAGGTAGAGGAAAAAGTGATTCAAGTGTAAGGAACAAAATGCACAAAGGTCCAAAAGTGAAGATAGTACAATGTGTTCCAGGAAATGAAAATTGTTCAATATGGCTAGAGCAGAGCTTATAAATAGAGAGACAGCAATAAATGAGGCTGGCACTGTGCAGGTTCCAGCAAGAAGCTTGTTTCCCATCCCAAGGGCAGAGGGATCTCTTGGGAGACTTTGAAAAGGGGGCTAATGTGGTCTGATGTATGCTCCTAGAGAACTAGCAATATCAGACAAAGTTTGAGTTGTGAAATAAGAGATGTGAACACTAAGTAGTTTAAAGAAGGGAAATGTCCCTGGGAGTTGTGGTCACCGCAACAAAAATGATGGAAGAAGAAAGATATTGGAACTTGAAGAACAAGTGAAAGAGCAAAGGGTGAGGAAAATGGTCAAAAAAATGTGAAGGGGACATGTTACAGAGACCACTTTACCAGCTTTAAGTATTCACATATGGGAGTGTTTAAAAGATGAGAAAGAGCATTTGAGTCCTTGAATGTCAGGACAGTCATTTATTATCTCTGTAGTAATTCTGTGTAACCAACAACTTCCTAATCCCAGAGGTTTACAACAGGGAATTCATTTTTGTTCTCACTCGTGAGTGTTTGGGCCAGCGCCAGAAGTTCTGTCTCAGACTGTGGCTTGGTCTTAGTGTCACTCACAGGTCTTCACTCCACAGCCAAGCTAATAGGATAAGGACTGCCGGGGACACACCTTTCTTATGATAGGCCACAGAAAGGAAAGCCTTGTAAGCAGACAGACCTCTGTTTGCATCATGCCCACTCCCCTTCCCTCAGGCCCCACAAGTCACATGGTTAAGTTCAACATCATTCTAATGGACAAGTATAAACTCTGCTGACATGAAGAGGTACTGCAAAGGCTGGAAGGTATATTCCTATTATGGGAAGTGAAGAATAGGAAACAGCAAATTCAATCTATCACAGCCAGTTGGAGAATTTTAAATTTACGGTACAAGCAACAAAGATCCATAACATTTTGAGCATCAGAGTGGCAGGCATTGGAAATATTTTAGCACGGCAAAGATAAGAATTTGGAAGAGTTGGGAAGCAAGTGCAACCCTTCAGATGTATGGTAATAGTAGCTTTACTAAAATGTAACAACAATGATCAAGAACAAATTTCTGGGGAAATTGTCCAATGGGCAAATTAAGAGGACTTCAATGACTGATTGGAAATGATAGTAACAGGCAGAAGGATGCCAGGATAATTCTGGTATCTCCGGTTTAGTGGAGCAGAAGCTCTAGGTGGCATTGATCACTTAAAGGACAGGAGCTAATTTGAAAGATGGGAAAAGAACAGAGTGTTGTGTGTAATACGGGGTCTTTCTGGTACATTTGATATAAAGATGGCAGAAACGCCTGGCAGAAGTTGGAAAGGTCTAATTAACATCTAGGAGAAAGGCCAGATCTGAGTGTACAGAATTGAGGGTCATTCACAGGAAAGAGTAGCTCAGATTTCCAAGGAAATGAGCATCAAATGAAAAGTCCTAATTTTACAGAAAGTGGATATGGAGGAGTGGAAATGAACAAAGATGGTGAGATGAGAATAGTGATGCTACTGCATTAAGGGAAAAAAAAAGTCTTTGTAGATAGTAAAGCATAGGTAACAAACTTCGCAATGTGATTGTCTTAGATATGGCTTTATCCACATTAAAATTGCTTTGAAATTTTAAAAACAAATTGCATGTTTGTTGCTTTGTGGGACTTAATCCATATAATGAGAACATGTAAAGATGTGAATTTACAGAAGTTAAAAAGCTGGAAGAGAAATGCAGCAGCTGGGATGTTAATGAAAGCATAATCTGTTATGTGTGGAAATAAGCAACATACATTTGCCGTGATGGGGCAAGTCTTATGAAACTTCAGTGCAATACAGTGAAAAATCGGAGCAGAGAAACTTTTGCAGCCAAAAGGGAGAGACATGATGAATTCTCTTAATTTTCTTTAAACTCAAATGTTTCCTTGCATATGCCAGTGTCACAAGAGGGAAACAAAACCGGCTGTGTACTGACATTGTACACTTTTTAAAAAAATTAAGTGAAGCCATTTAATGTATTAGATAATCATCAAATCATTTATTAAAGACCATGTTATGTATGATATCAGATCTGACATACAAAAATAGAGTCTTTTTAAATTTTTTCTGTGAGTGAGTCTTGCTCTGTCACCCAGGCTGGAATGCAGTGGTGTGATCTTGCTCACTGCAACCTCTTCCCCCTGACAGGGTTCAAGCAACTCTCTTGTCCCAGCTTCCCCAGTAGCTGGAATTATAGGCAAGTACCACCACACCCAGCTAATTTTTGTATTTTTAGTAGAGATGGGGTTTCACCATGTTGGCCAGGCTGGTCTTGAACTTGCTGGTCTTGAACTCCTGACCTCGTGATCCACCTGCCTTGGCCTCCCAAAGTGCTGGGATTACAGGCATGAGCCACCATGCCCAGCCTATAACAGAATCTTAATTGAAGCATGGAAACGTGTCAATGTGACAACATTCATTCATTAGATGAGAAATGCATACTGCAGTTGACAGAGGATATTTGTACATATGATGGTCCTTGACTCTCACACAAACTATAAAATAATGGTGGGGGGGTGGCGATGTTCTAACTCAATTAACAGCTAAGAAAACAAAGCATAAAACAGATTAAATTTCTTGCCCAAGAACTTACAGTTAGAAAGTCAAGGTGTCTTTTAATTTTGTGTTTGTTTCCTTTTCACAATATCAAGATAATTATCTACATAAAAAGAGTCCCTCCACCTGCTTCCATCCCTCTCCTGTCCCAGCATGGAGCCCTCCATTGGCTATAAAATGCCTACTAAATAATATCCAGTGTCTTTCCCAGAATATACAGGAGTCTTTGTCACCAGACCTTCATTTACCGTTCTGATCCCAACCTCTAACCTCACCTTCTCACCTATCTCATCACACTGTATCCCCACCATGTTTCAAGGTTCCAGGCAGACAAAATGCCTGCCATGCTGATATTTGCAGTCCTGCTTTGGGAATATTCTAATAACTTATGTTTTTTGAAAAAAAAAATCTATTTTAATTAAAGTTTTTATTGAGATAATTGTAGATTCACACAAGTTGTGGGAAATGATACAAAGATAATGTCGCATACTTTGCCCAGTTTCTTCCAGTGGTAGTATTTTGCGAAACTCTAGTATAACATCCCAGCAAAGATATT
Organism: Cacajao melanocephalus; assembly: GCA_963573385.1. Taxonomy (NCBI): domain Eukaryota; kingdom Metazoa; phylum Chordata; class Mammalia; order Primates; family Pitheciidae; genus Cacajao; species Cacajao melanocephalus. The sequence continues at coordinate 2,034 of CAUYLG010021644.1, read as the reverse complement.
AACATTGACTCAATCCACCAATCTTATTCAGATTTCCCAAGTTTTACTTATACTCTGTGTGTGTTTGTGTGTGTGTGTGTGTGTGTGTGTGTATTAAGTTACATACAATTTTACTACATGTGTGGGTTTGTGCACCTACCATACCACTACAGTAAAGACACTGAACAATTTCAACCCCACAAAGATTCTTGTGTTGTTATAACTACATCTACCTGTTTCCCAATCCTTCATATCAACAACACCTACCATTGGCCCCCACTAATCTACCCTCTATTTCTAAATTATTTTCTTTTCAGAAATGTTGTATAGATGGAATAATGCAGTATATAACCGTTGGGATTCATTTTTTAAATTCAACCTATTTCCCCGGAAATTCATCCAGCTTTTTGCATATATCAATACTTTGTTTCTTTTACTGCTCAGCAGTAGTTTATAGCATGTAATACCGTAATTTGTTTAACCATTCATCCATTGAAGAATATCTAGGTCTTTTTCCAGTTTGGGGCAATTATAAATAGAGTTGCTATGAATATTCAGGTACAGGTTTTTGTGTAAACATAAGTTTATTTCACCGTGATAAATACCCAAGAGTGCATTCCCCGGGTTATACAGTAATTACATGTTTAGTTTTATAAGAACTGCCAAACTATTTTCCAGAATGGCTGTACAATTTTACATTCCCATCAGCAAAGTATGAGTGAGCCAGTTTCCCTGCATCCTCCTCAGAATTAGTTTTGTCACTATTTTCTGTGTTAACATTTTGATAGGTGTGTACTAATATCACATATTCACTATATATACACACTATATATAGTGTGTATGTATACTATATGTATATACACACACACTAAAATATACTAAATTTACTATATATACTACATAATATATATACCATATACACACTATATATATTCATATATGTATATATATAAACTCAAATGTTTATATGTTAATGTATATATATAGTGTATATGTCATGTATATGTATATATCACAATGATCTAACAGTCTACTGCTTACAGCAAGCTACTAGTATCAATATTTACCACTTCAAATGAATTATAGAAACCTCACTTTCATTGTTATTTTATCTTTCCCACTTTTAAATATCATTGTCTTGAGTATCAGATGATGTTGTAATTTTTATTTCAATTACCAAAGGTGTTTATATTTCTTCTTAATTAGCTAAATATTCAAGTGGAGGCTAGAATCATTGAATTGTTCACAGATCCGTTTAATCTGAACAGAAGAGGAGAAAGGAAAAAAAAAAAAAAAACATGAACAGAGCCTTAGGGTTCTGGGGGTCAAAAACAGAAGATCTGATATTTTATCACTGAAATATCAGGAGGAGGGGAGAAAGACAGGGATGCTGAATGATTGTTCAAAGAACAGTTGAAAAGAATGGTCTATTTTGAGTGCCCATATTTATGCTCTTTCTATTATTCCTTTTTCCTTCCTATTGCCCCCAAATTCTTTTATTTATTTATTTTTTTTGTAATTTTACTTTGAAGGGCCCCTTTTAGTTATAGAATTTCAGGGTAGAATTGTCAGTGCCAAATTTTTATTATTTCTATTTTCCTTTATCTGAGAATGTCTCCATTTTCCTTTTATTCCTGAAGTATAGTTTCACTGGATATAGAATTCACAATTGACAATTCCTTTCTTTCATCACTTTATAACATGTTTTGCCACTTCTTTCTGGCATGCATGGTTTCAGACAAGAAATCTACTGTGAATCTGTGTTTCCCTGTAGGTCATGCATTCTGTCTCTCTGGCTGCATTCAGTGTTTTTTCTCTTTATTTAGCTTTCAAACATGTAATTAAACTGTATTTTGGTGTGTGATTTTTGCTGTTGTTGTTGTTGTTATCTTGTTTAAGGTTACTCCATTTCTTTTTTTTTTTTTTTTTTTTTTTTTGAAAGAAAGAAAAAGAGAGGAAAGAAAGTGAGAGTGAAAGAAAGAAAAAAAAATGTACGAGAGAACGAAAGAGGAAGAAAAAGAGGGAGAGAGAACAGGATTCTTGTTCTACTGCCCA